>CALNHX010012640.1:0-23582 GCA_940337035.1 Agriotes lineatus
GTCTGGGAATGCAAAACTTGTTGAGACATGTAGATGCAGGATATCTACCAATTGAACAATGGCGTCCATTGTTTGAGCAATCTGCACGATTGCAAAAAATAATTGAACAATAAAGTCTTTGTTGTCTGGAGGAATTTTTGCTGACCTCCATTATCAGATAAACAGGATGTTATTGTCTAGAGCTTCAGACTTGACCAGACATGTTTGAGAAATGTGCAAGACTGGTAAAAATTGAACAATGAACTCATTGTTGTTCGGAAATTTTTTGCTGATGTATAAATAAAATTATTACAAATATATTATGCATCACTGACCAACCTGGAATATTCCTGTAACCAATTTTATAAGCACAATGGTGTAATAAAACAACAATGTAAATATACTTGTATTTATTTTGTCTAAAACGTACATGTATAAAATTATTACAACTATTTATATTATACATCAGCTAATTATTGTGCTACGAATGTTGTTGTCATCTCTGTCTGGATGATCTCCTCGAAGACAAGTTTCGTGCTGCTCCTGCACTTGCCACCCTAGATGATATAGTAGCGACATTCTCCTAATTGTTGTAGGTCTGCGTCTGTTAGGCAATCGTAGCGTGCTGGTAGAATGAATCTGAAGTTGTCCAATTCTACCGCCACTTTATTGCCGTATTTAGTCGGACACCGATACACATTTATTATTAGATATTTTTCGTCAATCTTCAAATCTCGTACATTTCCCCACTCTTTACCCTCATTTAAGTTGCAAAGTTTCTGGTTGAAATCTGCCATCCTGTGTTATTGGGCTCGGCATTCGCCTCGTCCAACAATATTCACAGTCGTTCGGGAATGTTACGCTTTTCGTCCTAGATACACATACGAGTAGTCTGCCTGCCTGCCTGCCTGTCTGTCTGCCTGTCTTCCTGCCTGCCTGCCTGCCTGTCTGTCTGCCTGTCTAGCTGTCTACATGTCTAGCTGTCTAGCTGTCTACCTGTCTACCTGTCTAGCTGTCTATCCGAAGATATCCGAGTCATGTCGTATATGTCCGAATGTTTGTAGGAGTGGAGCAGGTAGATAACAAGTAATAAATCAAAACATTCTGGTAAGAGACAATTCGGACTCATATCCTTAAAAAGTAGTTGAAAGTGCTGTAGTTGAAAGCAACTCAACCCGACTTTCGTACCTATATGAAATGCGGATATGAAGATATTTTATCAGAATGCGTATTTGCAGTGCTGACACTACCGACTACAAAAAACAATATTCATCATCATCATTTTTTTAACTACAGCCTTTTTATTTTTAATATCTTGAAGTAACTCAATATATCTATCTACTGTTAATGGCGTATAATGATTTAAATTTACTTTGAAATGTAATATCTCAAGCAAACACCAACCTGAATCACGTTCTTGAAAATCTTCTAATTTCGTCAACAGCTTATTCTCAACATTAGTCTCATACCACTGTTTTAAATTAGTACCAGAATCATTTTTTTCATTTTTAGTAGCAAACGTTTTAAAATCTATCTCATCACTACTAGGTTTTATAAGATATGCACTAAATATTACATTAGCTTTAAGCATTAAGTTATTTTTAATAATTTGTTTTATTTTTATTGAGAAACTTCTGTATGCTTTTGCAAGAAATTCTTGAGGTTCCTTATAGCCTAAATTTACAATCATACCTGTTCTTATTCCACTATTGAAACTCGATTCTACATCTCCCCATACTAGTTTGTTCCTTTGCTGCTGCTGACCACTCCCTACACCCGCCCCCTTCTTTGCTAATTTTGTTTTTAAATTCCTTAATAATTGCTGTTGCCCCTTTAATAAACTTAAATTTACTTCTAGCCTGAATGGATTTTCATTTTTAAAACTATGCTTACCGATAAATCGACTAACAATTAAAATGGTTTAATTTACATGTTTAAGCAATGTCTGAGCCTCATCACTATATTTTACAATCCCCATCGCGTCTTTGATTGTTTTTATTGAATTCGAACTTAATTCGGTAACGCTATCTATTGCAGACATGTTCGCGTGCGTGCAGTTGTAATACTAACGCTTGCAAGCAGCCGAGCCGGTCTATTTATTCATCGTTGCAGCTGATAATGGAAGCTATTAACTGCAAGACCACACCAACTTTAATAAGCCGCGAAAAGAGTTTGCTCAATGCAATATTGTAATCGCCAACTAACAGTGTTGTATAGTATGTTACGCTACAAATCATCAATAAATTGAAAGAAAAACACATTAAGGAAACATTCATTCATTCATTCATAATCTATAACCTCTTTTACCTTTCGGTGTCGAGGACCATTCATACCTCTACCAATTTCAAATTTTGAGATCGCTCAATTTCTATATTGCTATTACAATTTCGTTAAAGAGTAGTAAATATAAATATTTTTAAAGAAACCCTTCTATGAATTTTATGCAGAAATATTTATCAGAATCTAATTTCAGTTTTAATGAAAATGGTTATAGTACTAGAGTACGTTCATTACGTTATGGCAAAAGCAAAACCTTCCAAGTCTGACAATTCTAACGTGTCAGTGTCAAATACTGTGCAGAATATCAGTTTTTTAGAGCAATAGATTACTTATAAAATTTCACCCGCTTGAGACGCTAATGAATTATTTGACATAATTTAGAATTATCAGATTTGAAAGCTTTGGTTTTTGCCATAACGAAATGAACAGGCTCTATAAACACTAGAATACTATACGATACACTATAGAATATTTCATTGAGTAAACGGTCTAGCACAAAATAGAAAATTTCTAGCTGAAGTGTTGCACCGATCCTATACCTCGTGTAATAAAAAAAAATTACACAATTTAAAATAGAAATGATTATATAACACGCTAGGGACAAGATCTGGGCTGTATGAAATGTGAGTGACTAGCTGGATTCCAGATTCGCGTAAGAATTTTTAAATTTTTACAGCCGTATGCGGAGTTGAATTATCTAAGGGCCGGTTGCAGAAAGCAATGTTAAGTCTGGTGTTAGCTAACGCGACGTCAAAGTGAACAAAAACGAATCAAATCTCAAATGCTTATGGTAACTAATACATTAGTAAACAAAATTTGATGCGATTTTGTTCACTTTGACGCGATGTTAGCTAACACGAGACTTAGGGGCCGGTTGCAGAAAGCAATGTTAAGTCTGGTGTTAGCTAACGTCGCGTCAAAGTGAACAAAATCGCATCAAATTTTGTTTACTAATGTATTAGTTGCCATAAACATTTGAGATTTGATTCGTTTTTGTTCACTTTGACGCGACGTTAGCTAACACCAGACTTAACATTGCTTTCTGCAACCGGCCCTTAACATTGCTTTCTGCAACCGGCCCTTAACATTGCTTTCTGCAACCGGCCCTTAGTGTATCAAAATGCCATGTAAACCAGATTTTTAACGATCACTACACAATTTCTCAAACACTTGCGAAAGGCAAATTTCTGTATACTAAACAGAAGTTACAGTTTTACGATCGTCAAAAGGAATTGCTGCAACTAGACCACTACGTCTGAAAAAAGCAGCAATCGTTTTCTTGTTTGCAATTTTACCGCTAATAACTTTTATTGGCCTAGCCTCATTTGCAAAAACCCAAACACTTGATTGTTGTTTAGTCTCGGGGTCATAATTATACATCTATGACCCATCACAATCTTTGAAGATCGCACTTTTCTAACAAACATACATAAATCTGCACCAGTCTGCCCGTGCTTGTTTTTGTTCTTCGGCTAACAAATTTTGAATCCGCCGACTAGTTAACTTCCTCACACCCAGTTGTTAGTGTAAAATGTTATCTACAGCAGATGATTGAATACCTAGTTCTTGTTCAATCTGCCTATGAGTTATATTCCGATTTTCCGTAAGCAGTTTTTCGGTAGCAGTTACGTTTTCAGTACAGCCAACTACTATAGGTCGTTCAGGTCTCTGATCATCTTCAAACGTACACAGTCAACGTTGAAATGTACAGAACTATGGATAACGAAAAACTATGGTCGCCAAAAACTTTGGTCATATGTCAAATTTCTTTTATAATCGTAGAAGATCATGTCCCGAAAAGCATCCAGCGGCACTCCTTTAATATCTAGTACAAACAACATATAAAAATCAAAGGTCTGTCTCTCAATACCCTTTAATGCCAACCTTTCAACGCTGCAACTGAAAACTCCCAAAAGAGTGAGATTTTTCAATTTATACAACTGTTTTTGTTTTTACTGATATCCGTGGCTTGCTACTAATAATTAACAGAACAGCCCTCGCATATTAAAAAACAAACGTGTTGTTATTTCAGACTCTGTTGTTGAATGTTTCAAGTTGTATTCACGTTGTAGTCAACAAAAGCAAATGCCACTAACCACTAATCCAACAAAAATTCTCTGTGATTTCCATGAACTGCAATTAAAGAATTACACGTTACCTAGATTTTAGGTATATTTTGAAGTTAATGGAAAAAAAAACAAATTTAGTACAACATAGTATTGACAACGATCTTTAATAGATTCGGATTTCATTCGACATTGCCAGTTGGGTAAGTTATCATTACATCTTTTAGTCTTACCGATGATCAACCACACCAGAGGAACAAATCCTGAAGTATTAAAGATGCAATATACAGTGTGGTCCATTAAGTGTGCAACAAATGGGAAATTTTTTTATTAGTTGTACAATCGAAATTTAAATATTGCCAAAAGTTAGTGCATGTTCGATAACCATATCAGATGCCCTTAGAATGGCTTCAAGTCAAACAATATACAGGGTAGGACAAAAAATATGAAATTCGTTCAAGAACAAAGTTACCTTATTTAAAAAAATATAGCAAAATTTTATTGAGAAAAGTTGTTTAGAATTAAAAGTTAAGCTCAAATACAAAGTCACGGCCTCCTATTCGAATTTTGATTGTTTTTTGGAAAATTTTGTATTACCCCCGTATGATACATATTTTTATTATTTTGATTTTATATGTATTTAAAGTAGCCACAACCACATCCCTTTTAAATAACTTTTAGCAACTTGAAGCGTATTTGTAAAATTTACTTGGATTTATATTTTTTTAGGTAAGCGTCCACTTCATGTTTGTTGCAACGATATTTAACAGAACTTTAGAATTTCGCAAATATTCTTTTTAACAAGGCAAATGCTTTACTAATAATAATTTACATATGAAAAACTCTTAATAAAATCAGAATAATAAAAATATGTATTATACGGGGATAATACAAAATTTTACAAAAAAAGAATCAAAATTCGAATAGGAGGCCGTGACTTTGTATTTGAGCATAACTTTTGATTCTAAACAACTTTTCTCAATAAAATTTTGCTATATTTTTTGAAATAAGGTAACTTTATTCTTGAACGAATTACATATTTTTTGTCCTGCCCTGTATATTGTTTGACTTGAAGCCATTCTAAGGGCATCTGATATGGTTATGGAACATGCACTAACTTTTAGCGGTATTTAAATTTCGGTTTTACAACTAATAAAAAAATGTCCCATTTGTTGCACACTTAATGAACCACACTGTATAGGTAATTGTTTTTTAAACATAGGTACACAGTGTAGTTAATTTTGACTAAGTTTTTGATAACGTAATATAGTCACAATTTAAGGATGCCAGTATATTATAGAAGATTGCAGCTTAACTGCTGAGATACGTATCTGGAGAAGGTATTATTTATAATACCCTCATATGTTCCGTTACATTTTCAGTATTACTGAAATACTGTCATTAACACCAATAACTCCTTCATAACTGTTTTAAAATGTATTTAAAAAGTGTAGCCCATATATTAATTCTAAATTATAAATGTGACTATATTTCTGTTCTGTATTTGCGTTGAAGAGCAGCGGCATGAATAGTATATCCAAAGAGGAGGTACTATGAACAGTAAAAGGCAAAACCAAAAATGGAGAGATGAGTTAATATGACACGTACTATGAAATAAAGGCCTATTAAACACAATATTATTGAAGGAAAGGTACAATGCAAGAACCTTCCAGGACGCTCCAAATATACAGTACATAAACCAAATTATGAAAGATAGAAACAGCAGAACTTATACCGATATGAAAAGGAAAGCCTATAGCAGAACGTATGGAGAGCTCCTTCAAACCTGTCTAAAGACTAATTACTTATATGCATGTGTTTGAATAGCAAACTGTAGCGGTTGCTCTAGAAAAATAACATTTAGGCGCAGAAGGCAATTTAGTTCGTTTTCTAACATAAACAGCTTGATTTTGTTATTTAAGGAAATGCATTTATCTAAATTTATTTTCGAATGCTCTGTAGATATTTTCCAAATTGCTGAGGTAAATAATAAACCAAAAAATGTATATTTGTACTCGGTAGTTTGCAGTTTTCTCTATTTATTAAATTATGAAAAACGGGGGTTGGTTTGCATATTTCAAACAAAAGATTTCTATTATATCCGTTAAAGCACAAATTTGTTGTGCTGTAGCAGCATACGTCCGATGAATTATAGTTGAAGTAAAAGTTTCACCAGGTTGCAAATGGCATAGCTAAATGTCTACAACATTGAGTGTGTTATCGAAGGTTCTATAGCGGATGTGTGGCAGAAATCACTACAGTTAACAGAATGCTCTAGACTAACTTAATTTGAATATATAGCTAAACATACTCGTAAAACAATGTTCCCTTATAAACATTTACTGTAATTTTGTAAATAAAGCTTCTGGCACGATTTCGGAAGCTTTCACGGCTATTGTCATTGTGTAACGGGATTGGACCGTGTCATAATTGAAATTGAACAACTCAATGTTTCGCACATTTTCATAACGCGCTTTATCATGAGATATACATAGCGTTGCATGAAAAACGGCCAAATCCCGCTATAAGCTGATAGCAAGTAGTATTTATTAATTTAAAATACCTCTGAGAAACAATAGTCAACGTGTTTTTCAAATAGCAACACTATTTTTTTATCTTTTTTCAGACTCCCGGATTTTTCTGAAATCAATAGTATGATAAATGATAACATTATAAATGTATTGATTCATGCCGAAAAAATACGAGTTTCGAAATTTTCACATATCCCTGCGGCATCAAATCACCCATGAAATCCAATCAAGTAGGCTGAGTACAGCATGATGTTCAAAAATAAATGTCAAACCCATAAAACTTCAACTGCGGAACATCTGCTGTGCCCAGACTACTTGATTGCAATTCGTGGGTGATTCGATGCCACTGCCATGTGTAAAAGTGTTTATTTTTTCTTCAATACGAATGAAGGAAAATATATTTTCACATTAGTATACTCACAAGTATAGTCGCCATTTGAAAAAATACCGTTCGCTATCAGGTTATAGCGGGATTTTAATCATTTCATTTGATGTTTGAATTTTAAAAGTCGGATGAAGCATAACGATTCTACAGCTCTGGCTGTTTTACATGCACCTCTCTGTATAATCCGCATATAAAATATCGACTTCCTCTAACAAATACTTTTTGAGCTATACCGCCAACAGGCAGACAGACGGAATTGAGAAAACGTCTTTTTCGTCATCTAGGAACCCTGAAACATGAGGATCTGAAGAAATCTAGGAAGGTGATTTCTTCAAGATTACAATACTTCCTTCGTCGTTGAGACGAGGGATGTAAAAAAATTATAAAGGAAAACGAAATAACATTAGTTCTACTTTTAATTTATATTAATGATTATAGGTCTTAAAGAAATGAGACTTAAGATGTTTATTAAACCTTATTTTTGAGATTATTTACATTTTTTAGCAGTTGCGTTTTACAGCTCTTGATGTTATTTTGTTTTGGCGATTAAATTTGCAGTCAGAATTTTTAAACGACAGCAAACACATTTAGAAATCGGCAATAAAATAGTTAAAATTGTAATTATTGTCAAGGATACCATTGTTGCTTTGCCTTATTCATACCAACATTTGATAATAGAGAGGATATTAATTTTAAAAAAAGTTGTGAGGAAGAATAATTGTTTTGGCCTTACCTGTTGGCGAAAGTTTTACTTGGTATTTTGCCGGCTGGTAACTATCGGCCTAATTGGGCTAACTCGCCGAGAAGAGAAAGAGAACAACAAAGAAAGGAGAGGGCGCCAGGTCCTCGATGTGGTTTTACTCCTTGTGTTGGACCTCCACAAGGTATAGACAATTCCAGCAAACAAAATCAAAGCAACGACCAATCAAAATATCACAGCTTTATTAACATTTGGTGGGTGGGTACTATAGTGCAAATATAAATACAAATATAGGACAATTAGAACAGGCATCAAAATTTATACATGTATGTAAATATAATATGCATAAATATAGTAAGCACGTGCAGAATAAGAAAATGTTTCGAGCCGAATATAAATTTTACCATGCAGAACTATCTGTAAAATTAATTTAGGCCGCGATACGGCGGACAATACAAACACTCTAAAAAGGGGACAAAGTTACAAAGGGCGTCGCGGAGGCAATTAAAAATAAATAGCGGAGGTTGAACCTGTACGGAGGGCGAAGCGGGCTCAAAAGCAAATACGCCGATACAGAGCGATACAAGCGTTTAACCCTGAAGGTTAGCTCTAAATGACGTTGAAACGCTACTCAAAGTAATTTCTAAGTGTCGGAGCAACGTACGTTTGCGTGGCCACACTAAACACGTCGATGTCCTTAATATTAAAAATGCATCAGGGTATCCCCATATAATATTAATTATAGCAAACGCTTGGATCTGCTCTTTATGCGGTTTTTACCGATACAAACTAATTAATCAATTCGCGGCGATTCGAAAGTGAAGCAAACGGCTCCCGTAAGGAGGTCGTGAGCCACAACCAAAGCTTCTAACTTCACGTCACACGGCTGACGTGCAAATGGCGGAGTCCGGGGGCCGCAAAGAAATGTAAGTACAGATTTAAATTTGAAACAAATAAGTGAAAGACCTAACCTACGGTTTGCAGGGGGTTCCACGGAAGGCAGCGGCCAGCGGGGCTACTTATAACTTGTAGCTGCCGCGCGAGGAGGATCCCCACCTATGCGGGATCGTCGAAAGCGCCTACAATACAAGCAACGACCCAGTCTGGAGCAGAAACTCCAAAGCTTGGCTCCGGTAGGTCTATCTGACATTAATTACTAAACTGCACAAAATGGCCGCATGAAATTTTGCAACAGCCCTATCAAAACAATAAATCTAACATAATCAAAAGCATGCACGGGGCAGACCACACAGAGGCACGATTCACCCTAATTTCTAACTATACGAAGCACTGCTGTTCTATCATAAAACTCAACAGGCGCAGTGGGCAATAAATTAAGCTAACGTCTTGCCTGCAGGAAGGTACGTCGAAAGCCAACCTTTCCTTTCGCTCCCAGGCAATCTGGCACAGTTGGGGGCCGCAGGGGTGCAAAGGCCACGACGGCGGCTATCGAAGGCGAGGCAAGCTATGGACGCCGTGGGTGACGTGGAGGTAAGTGGGGCGCTAACGCCTATTCCCAGGCGTAGCCCACGGGGGTTGTAGATTGTACAGGCATTACGTCAATTTCAGGGGTCCAGATCGACGAGATGGCTTCCAGCCAAGAGCGACAGAACGGGGAGTGCTTAATCTCCAATAGGATGGGTCCAATCCAACAGGAAATGGCTATAAACGCACCATGCCCAAATAAATCTACGATTAAGGAGCCGAGGCTAGTGACAGCTTACCTTAAGTGATAACGGGCAGCCATTAGAAGTGCAAGAATAATGCTGGCCTCAAACGAATCCGCAATTGCGAACGACGTAAGTACAACCAAATCAAATACGAACGTCTTAAAGGGCACATGTGCTTTGTAGGTCCTCCATCGAATCGAAACGGAGCGAAGCTACACTAATTAGCTCATAAATAAAGCACACAGCCGAGGCACCAGCAGCTTACACCAAGTTTAAAATGGGAAAAAGCTCAAAAATCCACCAGTTACCAGTTATCAAAACTTTCCTAAATATTGGGCCAGAAGATACAAAAAAACCTGCAGAAATTTGACTGCAATAAGAGATATCCTTATCTAGCAACAAAGGAATAGTTTAATAGAAGTGCAATAATGGTTGCCTATCCACCATACTTAAATATCTGTAGAAATGTAACCAGAATAAATTTAATTTGTAAAATATGGGTAATTATTCGGGGAGTTGCTTACGAAACTGCTTGATAATTATAGGAGAGTATTTAAAACTAGGGTACCACTAACCAAACCTAATTTAAAGCATGCAAAACTTTCCAAAAAGCCACCTAATAATACTTAAGGATAAAGATTTAGCTAGCCAATGTTTACATATACGGGGGTTGCTCCAAAAGTACCGTAACACTGTGTCACATGAAAATGAAAATTGAAGCGCTCAGAAATAACAAACTGATCCTTCAGTGCAAGAAATGTCAGATATATGGCCATACATAGAAGTACTATCAGAGACAAGCCATTTTTGTTATTAGTGTAGGTAATTGCTGACTGCACCATGCGATAAATTACATAGTTCTCCTCCAAAAGTGTTCTAACTCTACAGGATTATAGCCAGTTGGAATGCTAACGGCCTCCAAAATATAATTAGCAGATGGGACACATTTAACGAAAGAGACTTGCCTAAAATGCAATTCATATCAGATACCTATATCTGTCAATTCACGCAGATAACTAAGCCAAAGAAGAAAGTGCCATCATAATAAGAAATAACATTAATCATTATGACAAATGTCACATACAGACCCGTCGGTCGGTTGAGGAAATAAAATCCACTAATCAAAATTTTACTATTTGGGCAATATATTGCAATATACGCATAACCCCAACAAGCTGGAATACAGCAATTTCCTGCAACACAAAGATTTATCGTCGGTGGAAATCTCAATGCCAAACGTGAATTTAGGGATCCAGAATAACAACCACCAAAGAAACTGAACTTAGACGAGCAATGACAAAGCTGGAATGCAATTACCATAGCACAGGTAGGCCGACATAGCTACTGGCCCACTCGCCAAAATAAAATACCTAATCTTTTAGATTTCTTCATAACAATGAAGTTTTCTCCAAACTTTTCCTAACTATTGAGAGCGAGGAAAATTTTGATCTATACTCTGACCACTCAGCAGCGATATTGAGTCTGAGCGAAAAATGTATTAAATAAGACATAAAACCAACCCTAATTAATGAATCTACTGACTAGAAAAAATTAAAAGACCTATTGCGCAAAGCTAAGCCTTTTACAAATTGTTGTACAGAAAGTTCCAAACCTAATAACATACACACCGGCGCCAATCTAGAAGAAACCAGTAACCTTGAAGAATACAATATTAACCTGGTAACATCTACCTAAATACGAAGAAAAGTTCAACCTCGTAACGGAAGAGATTTTGAAACAACTGCGCATGCTAACTTCTCTAATAGACGCAGCTTTAATGTTAAGACACGCAAGTAACTATAAAGTAACTGAAAGTGGTGGATTTGCTGACCGTCTTATGTCAGCAGGTGGGTCGCTTGAAAATCAGCAAGAGGCGTAAATAATTGACAAGCTCTATAAACACAGTTTAAAGAGGGTCTCGAGTAATTGACAACATCCACTTCAACTTCTTGAGAAACTACTTTTGAAACGAATGAAACCAATAATGGAAAGACTATGACTAATACCAAACCATCAGTCTGGTTTTACACATAAAGACTCTACAATAGATCAAACGCACAGAATCATGGATATCACTGAAAAAGCACAAGAGGAAAAGCAAATTTGTTTAACTATTTTCTTTGATATAGCCCAGGCCTTTGATATAGTCTGACATAAAAGATTAATTTATAAATTAAATAAAAATCTTCCAAAAAAGTAGTTGAATTGCTAACACCTTATATATTTAATCAATTGTTCAGAATCAAGCAAAACGATGAATACTCAGAGCTCAAAGGGAAAAAAGCTGGGATGCCTCAGGATATTGTTCTTTGTCACATGTTATCCTTGTTCTGCACTAGTGACCAAACACGTAACTGTGTTAGCAGCAAAATTTAGCAAGCAAACGATCACATCAGTATCTAGACAAACACAAGAAAAATCAAAATTAATAAATAAAAATCCCATCTAGTTAACTTTACAAACAGAAGACTACTTAATCCCCCACAAGTCAACTTTAATGGTGTGTCAACTTTCTATGGAAATACTGCAAAATATTTGGGCATGTCACTCGCCACAAAATTAAGATGAAGTGAACACGAAGAAACGAAAAAACCTCGGGCTTACAGATAAACAAAGATATTGGCTGTTGGAAAGACACTTGTCCATACAAAACGAAATACTTATGTATAACCAGATACTCAAACCTGTCTGGATTTATGGTGTTCATCTCTGGGGATGTGCCAAACAGAATTACATGAAAGTTATCCAGACCTTTCAAAACAAAGTGCTGAGGCACATGATCAAAACTCCATGGTACATTCGTAATGATGATCTGCACCGAAATTGGTAGGCTCTACAACTCCACGACAAACAGGATCTGCACCCACAACCGATACGGATCAAACCCTTTGAACTAGTGGTGTAGTGACTGAACTTAGTATTTTAAGCACCTGGTAGTTTTTTCATATTTTTTCTGTCCAAGTAAGGTTTAATTAAAATTTAAAAATCTCGTGTGATATACGGACACAACTTCCTTTTACAGTAATCTTATAATTAGCCAAAAAAATAGTTTTTAGCTTTCCTACTACATTATATAAAAAAACAAAAAAAGAAACCCATTTTAGAAGTATTTAACTGGAAAATCACCTATCTCACATCAATACACATTAAAAGTGTAATAAAAATCACAAGAGTAAACACCATACTTCCGGTAGTGCGATTTTCTTCAAAAGCGTGTTGTCGCATCTAGATAGTACACAACATTTGTATATGAAGTTTCAACGTCATACCTCTTTTCGGTTTTGAGATATTCTGTTCACACACAGACAGACTAACAGACAGAGGACAGACCAGTGAACAAAAACGCGTTTTTTTGGGTTCAGGGGACTCTAAAACGTGAAGATCTGTTGAAAACTCAATTTTGAATTTTCGGGTTGAATTCAATACTTCCTTTATTGTAAAAGAAAGTAAACAGTATAACAAATATCGAGAGATCCAAAAAAACTGTTCCTCAGCAAGCTGTGGAATGAAAAGTCACGTCTTTACTTGTATCAGCTGGAATCCACTACATAAAACCGTTGGTCTCTTTGTATCTTTGGTCACTAGCTCCTCCGACGATACTGGACCGATTAAGCTGTATGATGGCTTAAAATGTTGCAATTGTTTGATTTAGATCGTAGGTAAAAGGTTTTAATTAGATTGTTTAATTAGAAAACTAAGCGTAGCTCAGGTGATTCATTATATAGCACTACAGCAGCGCGTCGTTCAACAAAGTTCCGTAGCTCGGTGGTAGAATGTTCGCCATCTTTTTTTTAATTTATATTAATGAATCTCTTTTAAATTTGCGAACCAAAGCGTAACTCGGGTGATTCACTAGTTAAATAATAATGAAACGTCATTTTTAGGAGCAGAAATCTTTTAACAATCTGACAGATTCGTATAGAAAATGACAACTAATGATTATCTGACACAAGTAAAGACGTCACTTTTCATTCCACAGCCTGCTGAGGAACAGTTTTTTTTGGATCTCTCCATATATATTGTTGCGCTACATTAAAAATTCCCCCACGCCCCACGTTTAGGGTCCTATGACAATGAAATCGATCAATTCACAGGCCACATTCATACACTAACAAATCGACCATGGTGTTCCAGTTTAGTTGTATGATTCACGGCCCTATAAAACTAGATTTTATTCTAGTTTAAAATGGAGTTTACTCGGACAGCGCAAAATCTGATTCAACTTTAGCATTTCCATCACAAATCAATACTCCGAAGCTTTCCACTGCTTTCTGTTCCACTCCACAGATGCCCCTAGTTAGCATTCCCAATAGCAGTACAAGAGCCGCTGTTTTACCTTACCCTGTGCAACCCCGCCCGCTAAAACAATGTCTACCCTTAAGCGCGTTTACTAAAAAGTGCAATATTTTGAGTGAATTTAAAACAATGTGGTGTCTGTCGTCGCATACATAGTGACTTTGCAAATTTTGCTGACTTAAAGTTTTGGGACTTTCACGGGATGCTTGTTCAATCAAGCACATTCTGTTTTTAAGTAAGTAACACGTTTTACGCTGTGGAGGTTATTCCTTCTAAATTTTTAATAACATTCCCAAATTTTGTAAAAATAAACACGGCATGGCATGTCAATCTGGGATTAGTCGCTATTAGATACCTTTGGGGAAAGAAATGGAAGCAAATAGGCGTCAAAACAACTGCTGCATGTTATTTCTCCTTATTAAAGTAATCAATATAATATTAAGTTTAAGCGTATTTACTTTTCCTGTCCCCCATTTTAACAGAATATGATTATTAATATTTATATTAAACTATGAAACTAGATGTTTATAAAGGACATTCATTGCTTTTGCTGTTATACGCCATATTCTCCCAGTTTTATTACTAAAGCAATTCGAGTGGCATTCATAACATAGTTTCGTTTTCCTGTCAACCACTTCTGACTCTTCACATTTTACTCTAATTGAAAGGTAACATTACTTAATTGTAACGACGTTTAGACAATAAAGCAAATAAATTCTTTTTTTCCTATACTGAAAACATCGATAATTAAATATACACATGTAATGCAATAATGAATCATACCCAATTAACATTTCGTGCTTTTCAGATATCAAGAACATCATGTTGATTCATATAGACTACGGATAAGCAACTGTAAGTACTTTTTTTACATTTAAATGAATTCTTTTCTTCTTTTTAACTGTAGAATAAAAGTTTAACCCATAGAATTTGCAATACAGACATTACATAAACATTTTGCTATTTGGAAGACGTTTGGTCCAAGATATAAATAGAAGAACTGCCTGACATATTGGCTTTCAATGGTTGTTTCTTTACTTAAAGGTTTTTATTCTGTAATTTTTCTAATTGTATAATTTTTAAATTATGTTTAAATACCTTTACTTGGAGTAACATTAGTACAGCAGTACAATTTACATGCCAAATAGAATAAAATATATTTGCAATAGTAGTTCACAAGCAATTTAAAGTAAAAGCTTCGCTGACAAAATGCCCATCATGCCAATTTGACTGATTCTTACTCGGATTTTTCATTTCCTCAATTGGATAATGTTTGTCTCTTGATGCAAATGAATTTATCCACTAATAAATACTTTAAAAAGGTATAAATGTTATTTTTACTAAATGGAAGAATCTATCTATATTAATTTAAAATTTTTCATAACATTTACTACATATTTGTTTCGTTTAGTTTGCGTATTTCCTGTTATTTATTTACATATCCATTTCATTAGTATTATTGTTATGTATGTATATTAATACAATTTTAGCAACACCTCGAAACATCTCAACAGTTATTCAAAACTAAAAAGAAAAGTAGGTCATTCAAACTTACTAAATGGGTTAAATACTTTACCCGTAGAATTTTCTACTATCCGTATTGAATTAAATAGAATGGAATCACAAATATAATATACAAACAAGAACGTCTCAGCCGTTTTCTACCTAGTTTTGGATATAGGCCTCCCCGATATTTTCTACTTGTCCCTATTTTCCGCTTCTCTAAGCCAAATTAAAACAGCTGCACTATTCAGATCGTCAAACCATTTCATTATAGGTCTTCGTCTGCTTCTGTTCTCTCCAGGGTCGCCACCTGAGGAGTTTGTTGCACCACCCAGTTTCCTTGTTTATTATTTGATCAGCCTAACTCCACGTTAGACATGCTACTCTCTGTGCTATATCGGTCACGCATGTTTTGCTACTAATCCATTCATTTTCTTGTGATCTTTCAGACTTAGACATGCGTTGTTCAGTAGACCTTTGATGCAAAGTCGTAACTATTCATAAACGCGCCTTTGGTGATGATAAATTTAGTAACTGCAATGCTTTTCTCTCAAATCTCATAAGAAGGTTGCAACCTCTTCCAAGATGCTCGATGACGTCCACCACCAGTGACAGAAAACACCTCCTATCCAATTCACAAGATGTTTCCTTCTATAAGAAGCTTGACGATGTCCACTACTAGTGACTGAAATGCTTTTATCCAAGTCACATAATGTTTCCTTCAGTAAGAAGCTCGACGAGGTCCACTACCAGTAAATGAAATACCTTGTATCCAATTCACATGATGTAGCCAACGAATAATAAACTAGATACTGCACCCAATTCTAGACAAGACAACTTCTTATGGTTCTTCCATACACTTCATTCTTCATTTTTTTAAAATAAAGTTCTGCGAATAATTACCAAAGCTGAGTGGTTTATTCGAAACTCTCAGTTACACAAAGAGACGGACATCCCCACAATTCAACAGTTTATTACTCAAACAACTAAAAAATTTTACGATAATATTAACCAGTGCGATAGTGCGAACTATTATAACTTGGGACAAAAATCAGTGCACATTAGACTAAAACGTAAACTGCCAGTTGATCTACTAAATAGTGACAGTGAGTGAATTACATCCAAATCTTCCTGTAAACTAAACTCATTACTTTATGATAAGTAGTACTTTACTCCTTTGGTTCTGAATACCATGACTCTAGTGCATAGTGATGTCAGTGTGATAAAAAACTAAAGACTAACTCTGCCATGAATAGCAGTTGATGCTGAACTGGCATAAACATCTAAAAAAAAAAAAAAAAAATAATTCTTCATTTATCCATACTCCATTCATTTTTAAAATTCACTTCTATTTCATCTCTTCAATTTATTATTAAACCTCAGTTCATCTGCGTTTTATTTTTCATTAATTCACAAATTCTACAGTATAATGTTGATTTTCATACATTTCCTAGTACCATTTAAGAATTGCATACAATGCCTAGGAAATACATACATTTCCTAGGAAATGTATGTATTAAAGAACCTTTGACTAATTATTTTACACATTTCCTAAATTGGCTCAGCATTATATACATTTCCTAGGAATTGTATACAATTCCTAGGTTTCATACATTTCCTGTAACATATACATATATTATTAACCACCTTTTTTTTGTTGTAAATGCGATATTTAATCATCAAGGAACGCAATTCAGTGTTGCTCCTTTGCCAGGCCATGTCTTGGTACCATATTTTCACAACATTTAATTTTGAGGAAACGTACTAACGCTTCGATTTTGCGCCCCCCGAAAGCGTTGCGCCTGGCAAGCACTAACTTGCCTAGTCCTAGTTACGGCTCTGCTTCGATGCACTCTAATCTTTTTGATAATACTTTTGGTGAAAGTACATGTTTTTGCACCATGGGTTAGAGCAGACAATATGCACTGATCGAATAGTTTTGTCTTTAACTGCATTTGTAATTTCATTTCCATTATGTTTTTCACCTTTCATCGCATCTTAGTTCTTCTGTCTATTTTCGCTGTTTGATATTGCTTTTTCAATCGAGAGTATTTGGCCAAGGTAATCATAGCTTGTTACTTTTTCTATGTTGTCGTTGACTCGTATGCTAGTGTATCCTTTCTACATTTGTCGTTATCTTCATTTTACCCAGATTCATGTCTAGCCCTAAATCCACTTTAAAGTCTAAATTTGACTCATCTTGCTAATAAAAGCCAATTTTGCTAAACCTTTAACTGCACAAAACAAAGTAAGCTATCATAGTTTTGTACGAGTTGGGAAGATTATCAGCACGAGCGCGAAGAGAATGCTAATAACAAACGAATGTAAAGCGACATTTTACACATGAGCATGCCTACGTAATTTTTTCATACTTCTGACTATGTTTTATTCTAGGAAAAAAAATTGGTTTAAGTGATAGTAATTCTATTTTCACAATTTAAAAGAATCACAAAATGAAACAGATTTTTTTGATAGAAAATTGAATTACATAACAGTTTCGAACCTGGTTGCCAATTTGCATGTTTTTGGCCGCTTATATCTGAATCAGAGTCGCAAAGAGAAATAAATTTGCTTTTAATCAGTAGTATAAGGTAGTATATTTTGGTCATTATGTCTATAACGCACTGTATTGGCAGAATATAATTACTCTGTAAAATTTTTACAATATTAATTTAAAAATATACGGTACCCCCCCACCCAAGAAAAGCGCCCTTCCGTGCTTTCCAATAATACTTCGACACTCAACATCACTCTGTTTCACCAATACAATGAAATGTTATGAACCAGTTATTTATCAAAAAAAAAACCTAAAAAAATTTTTTTTGCCGACGACCATACCTCAAAAGTTGATGTTGCCTTCATTTTCGGATGACCTATCGTATGAAAACGATCCAAGACTTCAGGAAGGTTCCTGGCGACCGGAACCGTGTACGTGTACACATACGAACATGCATACCCCGCACAGCACGTTTAGGCACCCCCCAATACGGGAGAGGGATCTAGTGGGCTGGGGTCTTCACCAAAAGATCCGCACAACCGAGACGGTGATTTGATATAGTGGGTTCATTAGTCGGTTGGCACGAATTTTAGAGATATTTGACTCAGAATGGTTTTCGATATGGCGGAATTTCAATACTTCATACACTTCGTGTCGAAGTACCTAATATGTGCCTGGCCTGTAGCTGCCCCAAAAACGTTCTGGTATATCAAGTCCGCTTTTCATGACCATCTACCTACAGAAAAAAATGTTGATTTGTACTCGAAACAAGCAGATTCGAGTACCTTTTTGTCATCATAAGGTGTGTTGACTCTAGTTTCAAGATAGCCCTTGTATCCCACACCTACAGCAATGGTAAAACAAGTAAAACCTATGAAGTGCTTCCAGTAGGACAAAATGCCAGTGATTTTGAAGGATATAGCTACAAATACAACATCAATATATTACATACGGTTATGTGCCAAGATATGTAACATCCCTTTTTGTACTCATGACTTCAAAATTCATATTTCCCGGTCATTCCCGATGCGCCGAAACTTACTTTTCCCGCACTGCGGTGTTTTTTTACTTTCCAACAAAAACTAGGGGAATTTGTTTTTTGTAAATTTTTATAATAAACGGGGCTGCGCGAGCTATTGCTCGGTCTATTCTATTCAATTTACCACCAGGTTTTTGGCCTATTACTTTGGTCCATCTCCAAGGGGGCCCTCGGGGATTCGCCCCTCTCCAAGGGGGTCCTCGGAGCTCCGCCCATTTCTAAGGGGGCCCACGGGGCTCCACCCATCTCCAAGGGGGCCCACGGGGCTCCGCCCATCTCCAAGGGGGCCCTCGGGCCTCCGCCTCTCCCCAGGGGGCCCTCGGGATTCGCCCATCTCCAAGGGGGGCCCTCGGGGCTCCGCCCCTCTTCAAGGGGGCCCTAGGGGCTCCGCCCATCTCCAAAAGGGGCCCTCGAGTTTCCGCCCCTATCCAGGGGGGCCCTCGGGCTTTGCCCATCTCTAAGGGGGCCTTCGGGGCTCCGCCCCTCCCCAGTGGAGCCCTAGGGGCTTTGTCCCTCTACAAGGGGGCCCTCGGGGCTCCGCCCATATCTAAGGGGGCTTTCGGGGCTCCGCCCCTCTCCAAGGGGGCCTTCAGGACACACACGTGTGATCGTTCTCCTTTATTATACAGAGGATTGTCCCTCGTTGGTTTAATTGCGCCTGCAAACACCAGAGGCGCTGTAAACGTCGACAAAAGCTGACAGGTGCGTAGATAAAAGTTTAGTGATTTGTGCTGTCAGCTCAGTAAATTAGTAAAACACTAAATAATAATTTTTTTTTATTTTTTAAAATATTTTCAGTTAATTCGTTACAAAAAACATTGTACCTAACTCCTTCGGGAAGAATTTTCCCGAATTCGCACTACATGCAGCACGACCGAAGGGAGTGCTGCAAACAAAGTGCTCATTCGGGAAAATTACCTTCCCGAACTTGTTAGGTAAATAACTATTTTCAAGCTATCTTCTTCTGTAATACAGCATACGAATATACTCTAGCCTTGTTGCTATTGCGAGTACAGCACTCTAGATATAGAACACAACATGATTTATTTTGTTTTTCAAAAGCGTATATTTTTGATTATTGCACCTTGTTATGAATGACACATAAAATGTCAAACTCAAACATTTATTGTGGATTTGGATTTGTGGATAATACGGATTTATTTTTACTGTAAACGTCTTAATCACATCTAAATTACATATTTCATTTCACTCTTGATATGCATTGCCTACCACAGGTAGCGTAAGTAGTATTAAAAACGCATTAGAAATTCTAACATGCATATACTTTACCAAAAGATGAAAACTAGGTAGTTGGAACCAATTGGTTACAATGTATTTGTTAGAAATTGAAAATACATGATTCCTTAGTGTCAGTTTGACATTTCTATCATGACATATAACATCTTAACAATTTAAATTTTGGTGCTTTTGCTTCAGGGTTGGCAGCGCAATTGGAACAGATATAAATAGGTACTGTAAGTCTATGTCAAATTCGAGGTTAGCAGGTTAGGTTTTCCGTCAGTTTCTGTCAAAACTGACGGAAAACCTAACCTGATAACCTCGAATTTGACACAGACTTACAGTGCCACCAACATATTGTGGACGTAACTTATGTTATTTCAGTTGTATTCACAAAGGGAAAATTTTTTTGGTGTACCAGATTTTTAAGGCGATAGCCGTACATACCAAGTAGAGTCCCTGTATATAATATACAGGGACTCTAATACCAAGTACAGTTACGGACACCTCAAAGTGCACGGTTTTTTGTTACTATGGTTATTTTTGGGATTTTTCGGCTTATTAAATGGGGGTTCCTCCAGTGGCGTTGCTTGTGGTTATAAGAATAGGTATTACTTTTTTAATGTTTGTATTTTAGCAAAGTTTCACAAGTAAACAAACTATATAATAATATGTATTTAATAAATATGTATCAGTATTCAATTGCTACTACGATTTGCAGTTTGTTTCGCAAATAGTTGACCAATGTTTCCATATTGTATCCTTCTCTCAGTTCCTTCCAAGCATTTCTTATTCTTTCCCATAATTCATCGGTTTTGTTTGGTGCAAAATCCCTGGTATAAATTTTTGTAGTTAAATAGCCCCAAACATTTTCGATGGGATTCAAGTCCGGACTTCTTGCAGGCCATGGTAATAAATTGATATTATTCTCATCAAACCATCAATGAACAACCCCTGCTGTATGCACAGGACAGTTATCCTGTGAAAATAATGTTATCAATTACGTTAACATAAACAAAATTAATTAAGTAGGTAATGTCTTGCTTGTTGAAAAGTAAATTGATTAGGAAAGACCTCTCTTACAGATGGCAGCATCACATTTTGCACAATTTTGCAAAGTTTTCAGCATTCAGTCGACCATTAATTCTATAGCATGCCCCAGATTCGTAACCATTGATCCATCCCCATACGTTTACAGAGAATTGTCCACTGCTCCTTAAGGGTTGAACATAATATTGCTCCTCAAATCTTGAATTTTGTGGTCTACACACCCTTAATCGTCAATTGGTAAATGATTGAAATACCTTTTCACCTGAGAAAACAGTCGTGTTCCAAAAGTCATCTATCTCATTCAAATAGTCGGTTGCAAATTGTACTCTTCATTCTTTGTTATCTGTTGTTAAAAAAAAAATTCTTGCAGAAGTCTCTGCTGCCAACGATTTTTAATTTTGAAAGTGCAGCTCCTTTTCACATGCAAATCTGTTGCGACTCGACTCAGCGACCAGTTCTCTTCGGGTTTTGTAATAGCTCACATTTTCTCTGCTTCTGACAAATGTCTGGGAATTTTCCGAGTTTTCAGTTCTATGACAGTTGATGACAAACGTAAACGTCAAAACTCGACGTCTATGATTAGAATATCGTATTACAAGCTAAAAATCTGCCGTGCACTTTGAGTTGGCCGCAACGGTACATACAGTGAAAATTCATGAACTGCGAACACGTGTAAATCACGGCGAATTTAGGATTGCCTAAAAAGACGCCAAGACCGATTGACAGTCGATCTAAGGTACTCTGATATTAATCCACGGGTCGTCTGCGTTGATTGTTTAACTGTTCAACGCAGACGAGGCATCCACGCCTAGTGTAATTTTTGTTAATTATTATATCACAGATAGTATGTATGAGGTACTGTGTTATTCTATGATTAATTCAGGTGATAAATTCAGAGTTGAAAAACAGGATTTTTAGAGGTTAACAGTAAAGTAAAAGAAGGTAGTTCACAAAGTAAAACGCATTCTGAAGAAAGACATAATAGTCCAAGAGCCAGCAACGGGTTTGCTTACAGTATTTTTAACAAGCGTGTAACTGTTATGGAAGGTCCCTTTAAATATACTGAGAAGGAAACCCGAAGTCTGGCAAGCCTGTGGTGGTGGTTTTAGCCCTCTTGCGTCCTTGAAGGATGGAAAAAATAATAAGAAAAAAGTATAATAACAAGTCTGGCTCTTTGCTATGTTAAAGGTAATCATATCTTATGTAAGTAAAAAGATTGACAGACGCTTTCGCGGGTGGTAAGTTTACCCCAGATTCACATAAAGTTGCATAATAAACTTAACCATTTACTGTAAAATATCGAGAGATCCAAAAAAACTAATCCTCAGCGGGCCGGGGAAATTCAAACGTGTAAATAATAAGTTGGTGGCACTGTAAGTCTGTCAAATTCGAGGTTACCAGGTTAGATTTTGCGTCAGTCTGTGTTTTCCGTCAGTTTTGACACAGACTGACGCAAAATCTAACCTGCTAACCTCGAATTTGACATAGACTTACAGAGTTACCAACATATTATTTCTAGGTTTTGTGTCAGTTTTGACACATTATTTTTTTCCGCCCTTCAAGGACACAAGGGGGCTAAAACCACCACCGCAGGCTTGCCAGACTTCGGATTCTCTTCTCTGTATATTCAAAGGAACCTTCCATAACAGTTACAGACTTGTTAAAAATATAGTATAATAGTAAATAGTAAAATAGTAAAAAAAAGATATAAACAAAAATAAAACTATTTTTATTTCAAACAACAAAATTCAAGAAGTTTAAATTAGTTCTTCTGCAAAGAGCCTGCCTTTGACGTATTAGTGCTAGTACTCTGAACAACCCCTTTAATTTTTAAACGCAGTTCTTCAAATCGTTAGTTGTAGTGAAAACGACTTTCCAGAGGAAATTTTCGGCATTTCTGTCTGAGCTTCACAAAATTCCATACTTCTGAAATGGTCAACGGGAAGAATATCGCAGCTAAATCTACTAGTTCTGCAATTTATTTAAATGAATAATCTGGATAGTCATTAGCGGTAATACAAACCTCTTTTAAATTCCTGTCTTCGTTGGGAACATTAAGCCTTTTGTGCTTTTGGGGAGAAACACATCCAAAGTTTCCAAAATTTTAAATAACTCCATGTAACGTTGATAACGATGAAGAACGCCTATTCCCAAATGTTGTGAAAGAATTTTGAATTTCCCCGACCGTTGGACCCTGATAATACCATTTTACAATTTGCACTGTTCCGTTGCTTCGTAGTTATCGATTTTAAAGATAGAAAAGACAGCAGATATTATCTACTCACAAAATACGCGAACTGTCAAAGTCAAATTCTCGGCATTTGTAAATTCGACATATCGTATGCCG
>CALNHX010012641.1:0-23571 GCA_940337035.1 Agriotes lineatus
TTGAAGTCAAAAATGCTTGATGAATTCATGCTGTAAACTTAGTCTTTGCGAAGTTACAGGCATGTTACGGTATCACAATGACTTAACGACACTCACGCGGGGTGAGTATCGCACGACTGGTTAAGTCCGGGAAAAAGATGGCACGCTCGCCCTGAGATTTGTCAAAACAGGCTAAAGGCCTCGGCTGCTACGCTCAGGGAGATGGGTGTGGTTCAAACGATACGTCACTGGGAAAGCGTGGCGTGACAAATATAGGGTGAGTCAAAATACGAGGGCGCCACCAGGTCTGTCTCGGGGTATACTCGTGCAACCGAACCTGGACGGTTAGACGGGACGAGAAGTACACAGGGTACTACGTCAGGAAGGTACTCAAGAAGCTGTAGAACTCGAATGACAATTTCGAAAGAAAATACTTGAATAACTATTTCGGGACTCGTCGCCACTGCGGCGGCGTCGCCAGACCTACCTGTGTCACTCCAACGCTCAAACTTCATCGTACATCAATCGTTACACAGAAAACTTATCCTGAAAAGAGCATGCACAGATTTGCCACAATAATATGGCCCTAGTTCAATTATTCGTCTATTGGTCTGACGTTAACAAAGGGGTAATTTACAGGGCTACCAAGATTACACTATGCCTAAATTTATTGCCCCAGCTGGAGAGGCGCGTTATTACTAATACAACATACAGCAAGTGATCGCACAAAAATGGTTGCAATCTCAATGGCCGGAATAATCGCTGACTATTTTAAGACTTGCAGACGATGTCTGATCGATTACACATAAAATTAGCAGGCAACAGGTGCTAGATTTGGTCACCTAAATATCGAGTAATTAACGGCAAATGAATACGCCCAAAATACAATGAATTAGCAAACACTGTGTGCAAGGTTTAGTCACATAAATAACAGTAATTAACGGCAACTACGATCAAAAAGCACTAATTTAGTTAGCACAATAAATTAGCCTGGTTTGGGGACACCTAAATGACGGCTAATACGTTCTGTTGGCAGTGATTAAGGCACAGTAAAACTAGCACACACATCATACAAGTTCAATTCACATAAATGACAGATAATACGTTATAAATTGGTTACATAGAGTATTCTCGACGATCCCCTCGAGCGTCTGGGCGAGAGGTCGCCCAGCAACGCGCCTGCGAAGGCGATGAAGGTGCGACAGCGTGGGCGGCACGTTTAAGTGCGGGCAGGAATCCGCCTTGTAAAGGCGTCAACTGGAATTCGTCCCTCATGAGACCAAAACGACGTGAGGCCAAGAAATCCAAACGTCCTGCAGATGTATTCCCCGTCAACCCTCATTCAGGGAAGCAGAACTCGGCCATCGGAATGCCCAAACACCCACGTACCGACGGTACACAACAGGGCATGCTACACGCTCCTTGCGTCTCAACCAACGACTCTGTGGTAACTAACTGCTTGCAGGAAAACAAAATAATGCCGGCCAAGAACGAAAGCGTCACCAAGCGCCTCGGCGGCCAATGGGAAGGCGGCATTGTTCACCGGACATAAACAAACTAAAGCCGGTGTGACAAGGAAGACGAGGCCCCTCACTTGCCCCAACAGGAGTTTTTAACACGCCTGAAACCAGCGTTGCGGAACTAGAGCCACGTGCAAGGGTCAGTATATAAAGGGTGACCCAAATCGAGGTAACTGCGCTAACTACAGGTTGTTCGAATTTAAAATTGCTAGGATACGTGATGAAACGTTAAAATGCTGGAAACTGCTTTGAAATATAAATAAGCTGCCCTGAAGGCTTGAGTGGTTAGTTATATTGCTGTAAGCTGCCCAAAATGACCTGACAGGCATTTTAAGTTTTAAAGTTTTTTTTTAAGTGCTACTGTATGTCATTAATTACTTAGGTTATATAAAATGTAGGTAGTTCTTAATCATATTGTTTAGAAGTAATAGAGAAAATGTGGTTCATAAACCCAATCGGAGGGTTAGATGAGCTGGATAGTAAGTAGGTTTGTGCTAGCCACTTTAATAAAACAAGATTAGGTAACTAATGATAAATAAAGTATTTTATAGATTAAATGAAAAATTAATGAATATACAGTCCTTTGACACCTAGTTGGAGCATAGGGCCTCAATGAAACGTTTCCATTCTTTTCTATTTTGCGCAATAACTTTTATTTCACTCCAGGTCTTTTCTGGCTTCTTTGGCGATCGTTCTTCTCCAGGTCATATTTGGTTTGCTTCTTCTGCGACTTCCCTGTGGGTTCCACACCAGCGCAGTTTTTGCGATGTTGTTGTCGTCTCTTCTAAGTATGTGGCCAATCCATTTCCATTTCTCTACTCCTTAAGGGCAATACATAATACTTGGGAGTCAATACATAACATTTCCTCCCTCTTTGAAATATAGATATATAACAACGTGCGTGGATGTGCAAGGGTGTTTATTGAGGTGAAAATCTTAATGGGGGAATTTGACGACGTGTTGATCTGCGTGGGGTTTGTGGAGCAGGTCCTTGTTGAGGTGCCGCATCCCTGCAGTTCTGGGGTGTTCTTGGAGTTCTAGGCGCCGCTGGTGCTGCAGGTCTTGCAACTGCTGCTGGGTTAGGCGTATTTCCCGCTCTAGTCTCATAAAAACGGAGTCTTCTTGGTGGAGGTCTGAGGTCATCATGTGTCTTCGGATTCTCGTATCTCTGGTTGATATAAAAAAGCTCTAATTTGATCTGTGTGACGTTTTACCTTCTTTCCTGCGTACTCGATTTCATAATGGAGATCTCCCAGGCGAGTAGCAATAGTACCTGGGATCCATTTATCCATCTTCAGGTTGCCGGAGAGAAAGTAGACAGATTGTACCGGGTTGAACGTTCGAACTGTTGAGTCCATCTGTATTTGCTGTATCGTCTGGTCTAACCAGGTTCAGTCGAGTGCGCAGATCACATCCTAGAAAGAGTCGTGCCGGTGGAAGTCCTGTGGTGGTGTGCGGTGCCTTGCGGTATTGTCGAAGGAACTCGTTCAAGTCGTGTTGTAAGGATCCTTTGGTCGAGTTCATGGCATGTATGACGTCCTTCACGGTCTCTACGTATCTTTCGGCTTGGCCATTTGTCGATGGGTGATATGGGGCTGTTCGTTTATGATATTTAACTCCGCTATCTCGCAGGAAGTTCTGGAATTCCTCTGATGTAAACTGCGTTCCATTGTCAGATACAACGGTAACAGGAGCACCGTAGGCGACGAATACTTCGTCGAGGACTGCAATTGTGGCCGTGGCCGTTGTTGAGGTTGTTGTTTTGACTTCCAGCCACTTGCTGTAGGCGTCCACGATGACGAGCAGCATTGTGTCTGCAACTGGACCTGCGTAGTCGATGTGGACTCGTTCCCAGGGTGCCTTCGGATACTCCCAATGATGTTCTCGAAACTTAGGCGGGGCATGTGCGTGTGCCGCACAGTTTGGGCGTGATTTAGCAATGCGCTCGATATCTGCGTCTATTCCACGCCAGAAAACGAAAGAACATGCCATTCCTTTCATTTTCACAATCCCTATGTGTGCTGAGTGTAGGTCCTTCAGTACCGATTCCCTCAGTGCAGATGGTATAACGACTCTGTGCTCGAACATCAGGCAGTTAGCAGCGAGGGTGTATTTGACTTCTGGCGCTTTGAATTCGTATCGCGTGAGATCCTGCCCGGATTCCAGTAATTGAACTATCGCACCAAGATGCGTGTCTTTCCGTGTTTCCCGTGCGATGGCTTCTGCTCGAACGGGTAACTGGTTTATTTGGTTAATTACAAAAAGATCAAAATCGTCGTAGTCGTTGTGCTCCTCCCTCCTCTGTGCGGAGTGTTGACGAATTGCATTGATCGTTGACGGTAGGAGTGCTCGCGAACAGTAATCAGCGTTGGCATTCGCTTTCGACGTCTTGAAAACCACGTCGTAATTGAAGTTGGCTAGGTAGTCCGCGTAGTTGGCCATGCGACTGATGCATAGCACGGGTAGCAACTTCTCCGGGTGTAGTATTTGGGTCAGTGGTTTGTGGTCTGTAATCAGGGTAAAGTGGCGAGAGTAGAGGTAGTGGAAAAATTTCTGTACGGCCCAAACGATGGATAGTGCTTCCTTGTCGATTTGAGGGTATCTCTGTTCTGTGTCTGTCATCGTTCGGCTTGCGTAAGCGATCGGACGTTCTTGCCCATTGCTAAGCCGGTGTGACAACACTGCGCCCAGTCTGGTTTTACTGGCGTCAATGGCCAGCAACAGTGGGAGTGATGGGTCATATTGGCTGTTGTCCATGTGAAGGGGTCCTGCAGCAACATCTCCCGGAGCGGTCGATCCTTTGTTGATAGGTCCGGAATAAATGAGCTATAGTAAGTTGCTTTACCCAAAAATAACTGTAGTTCTTCGGGCGTTGTTGGCTTTGGGGCATCCGGAACTGCTCGTATATGTGCGTCAGATTTGTGCACACCTTCAGCATCCACTTTGTGACCTAGGGCCTCTAGAACGGGCTCTGCAAATGTGCACTTCGAGCGGTTGAGTTTCAATCCATGTGTTCTGAACCGTTCTAAAGTTGATCCTAGTGCCTATAGGAGGTTATCGAATTGGTCTGCAAACACGATTATGTCGTCGAAGAAGTTGACTACATTGGGGAGCGGCTCGTGTTGGGCGAATCAGGCCATGTGTGGGTGTGTTGAGTCTCAGAGCGTGGCAGAATGTGTCGTCCACCTCCAAGTGGGTATACGCATCCGTGATGTCTAGGTGGCAAAATGGCGTAGCTCCTCTCATTCTGTTAAATAACTGTTCTACCTTAGGAATTGGATGTTCATCGATTATCAGTCGGGGGTTCAGCGTTGGTTTGTAGTTGCCGGTGATTCTCAGTTTGCCGTTTTTCTTGTCGACTATATGCGTCGTCGAGGCCCATTTAGAGTAGAAAAAACTGGTGCAGCTTGTGGTTTCAAATGCATCTTTGCTGGTGGACCTGTTAACTTTCCTGGGACGTTACTAAATAAGTCAAAATAGCGTGACAAAAGGCCGTCTAATAGATTTTTTGCTCTGACGTTAAGTGTTTGTCGGTTGGGGGTGATACCTGGTGTATTGGGGCGGGGTTCAAGAAGAGTTTCTTGAAATCGATTTCCTTTGCAAACTCCGTGATCCATTCGCGCCCCAAAAGCGTGTCGAACTTGCCATCGACCACTTAGAGGTTGAGCTTCCTGGTCGTCATTCCAATAGTGGCATTTACTTCGATGCTGCCGATGCAGTTAATGCGGTGGCCCGTGTAGCTGGCGAAGATTTTGTCTGTCTTCTGTAACTCAAAATTCCGTTTAACTATATTTAGCTTTTTCTTGCTGATGATTGAGCAGGGGGCTCCAGTGTCAAGCTCCATCTTGGCTGGGGTTCCTTCTAACTTTACGTCGAGCAACTTCCGTCCAGGAGATGGCATGGTGCTGATTATCTCTATCTTGCTGAGTTGCTGCGTGGTGGCGATCTGCTCGGGGGTTCTTCGAATTCGACATTTTCGACTTTGGCAACTAGGTTAGTATTTCTCGTTCGTATGCGTGCCCTGCACACTCTGCTGATGTGTCCCATTTTACCACATTTATTGCAATTGGCATCAAGAAATCGGCACTGGCTGCGAAAGTGGGCCCCACTGCATCCTCCACAACGGTTTTGGCTCCCTTGTTGAGCCGGGTTGGTTTGTTGCGGTGAGACAGGGGGATGTCCTTGGGCCTGGCTGTTTTCGAAATGCTGTGGCTGTAGGTTGCTCACTGCTCGCTGTGTCCCATTCCTTCGAGCTCGAGGTCTTTCGTAGCCTATTTTGTGAGTCGGCTCGGTTCCTGCGGTTTGCACTTGGTCCGTGGTGTTCCGGGTCACCTCAAGTGCGTGTGCGATCTTATAGGCGGAGGTGAATGTGGTGGGCTTTTTCGCGATAATTTCGTCGCATATGTCTCGAGCTTCCAGACCCAGTAGCAGTTGTTTGATTAACATGCGGTCGAGAAATTCGCCATATTCGCAAAATGTCGCGCCCTGCCTCAATCTCAGGGAGAAATTGGCGACAGTCTCACCTTTGTGTTGCTTGATCTGCCGAAATTTGATACTCTCTGCATATTTGTTGCGTGCGGAATCAAAATGCGCAGTTAGTTTCATGCGGATTTCGTTATAGGAGAGGTCTTCTGGATTGTCTGGACTCGCGAGGAACTTCAGGGCGTCATTGAGATCTACACCCATGTATACACGCGCGTAATCTGCATGCTGCTCTTCCGGAATTTTACTCAATTCCAGTGCCCAGGTGAAGCGTGTAAAATAATCGTTAATCGACATGCCGTCAGACGTTTTGTATGCACTTATGGTGAATGTAGGTGGTCGTTGCTGCATCGTTGCTGCCGTGGCATTTGAACCCGTTTGTGCTGCAGACGTTTGGATTGCGTTGACCAACATGCTGGAAATTGCTTGGAGGAGTTCCGGTGACACATCTGCCATTGTTTGTCACGTTGCGGGCAATCTTCCGGTTGCACGTGGTCAGTGTGAAAATTACGTTGCGCGACGCACTCCCGTTATTTTTATTTATCAATACCACTACTGACACCACTTTTATATTTGTGCGGCGATAAATAAAAGTTGTTGTACTGTTTAAACTACGTTTATTACAAAAATGCACTAACTGAGCTATGAGGTTATGTAGTCTAATGCAAACACTGCGAGCGGTTGATCGCGTCTCCCCGTTCATCCGACAGGGATGCCCAGAGTAGGGGCACCTGTTATCAACTGTTACAAATTTAATTCTCTACTCCTTAAGGGCAATACATAATACTTGGGAGTCAATACATAACAAAACTCTTTAAAAATTAATAGTGTGGTATACAAAAGGTGGCATTTCTTCGAGGAATAGTCTTGCAATATTTCCCGCGTGCATTCTGTATAATTAGAGTATTTCTCTCGAACGCTTCGCGTTCTCGAGAAATACTCGAATATACAGAATGCACTAGGGATATAACTACTGATAATACAACACCATTGTCTTTAGCAGAGCTGAAATATTCGGGTAGCTCTTGTGATTGTCTATAATAACGAATTTGGGATGATTAGCAGTCGATCATTCATATTGACAAAAATGGCAAAGAACAGGTAAAAATAAATTATTAACCATCCAACCGGACGGGAAAGCAGCCCCCTTGCTTATAGTAGGTGTATTTAGAAGCATGTGTTTTTTAAAATAGACTCATGGAAGGATTAAAAAACAGCTTCTCCAGTAGCTGCAATAATGCAACACAAGTCACTAATATGGCTCGCTCTGCAGAAGTCTACAATTTTTTGCCCTTTGCCAAAACTTTTGGTGGCTTATGTACAGTAGTACATGCTGTCTTATCTAGGTTATATACATCTTGAGGAGCAAATTTAATTTTTTTCTTTCGTTCTTTGAGGTTATTAAAGAAAGCTTTTACTTGATGTTCATTAAAACTAGTAGTTCGACTAAAGGTAGTTTATTCAGAAGTGTTTAATATTAAGGAATGACGAATCATAAAAGCATGAAACCAGTTCTTACCAGCCAACTTATTCTGCTTCCATGAATTATACAGGGTGATTGATAAGAATGGTCGTTAAATTTAAGGGTAGTTAGAGGACATCAGAGAGAACCACTTTACTACCTAGTAAACTAAACGTCAAAAATTAATAATAATCCCACAACAAATCAAACATTTACATGCTTTGCGCTGATTGACGGTCACTGGAATGAACTTTTACCAATAAAACTTCTATATGTGGTTGCAATAAGACTGAATTTGAATAAAATGCACGAGCAAAAAAACAGTTAGTTGGATTTTTCAATCACATTGGATACATCAGGTTGTACTATTAGTACTGTTTTAGCTAGTGGTCTTCAAAAATTTGCACCAGCCCTAATACGATTTTTTTCTTTAAGCTATTAATTTTTAGTGCAATATACTTCTACTGTGGTCAGTATCCACCCATTTAATTTAATGACAATACTTATTAATCACTCTGTATATAGTAGCTCTGAAAGCCTTGCAGGTTTTTGCGCTTGTACCATTTTAGACCATTTGCTTCTACCTTTAGCAGCTTCTTACCACTCTTTAATTCTTAACTGATTCAAGTTACGTTGCACTCTGTTTTTTCATTGTGTTTTTGGTCTTCTCTGTACTGCCTTACTCCTATATTTCAGTTCCATAGTTTATGGGGTATTCTTTCATTATTCGTGCGTATTAAATGCCCTAGCTGTCTAATTCGCTGGGCTTTAATGACCCCAACTATATCCTCATCATTATAAAGTTCTCTTAATTCTTGGTTTGCTCTTTTCCATTCTTCGACTTTTCTGCCACTGTAAATCTTCCTTAATATCTTTTCCCGCACACTTAATATTTGTTGCTGTCTTAAAGTCTACACTTCACAAGCATGTCACAGCCGGTCTTATTGTTTTATGTACTCGTATTTTTGTAGCTTGTGAAAACACTTTTCCTAAAATTAGGTATGTTTTTCATTGCAAATGCACTTCTTATTCTTGCAGTGATCTACTTGCTGCTCCCAGCTCGTCTTGTCACTAGGGTTACCAAATATATGAATGTTTCTATTTCCACAAACTTATATTCTCTATTTTCATCCACGTGAACTCTTAAATAGCAACGTTTATCATATGGCTCATATTTCCAGGTCATGAGTTTTGTTTCGTTTTGATTTATTTCTAGTCCTACATCTTGTGCGGCTGTAATAAACCTTTTGCAGTATCTTTTAGTTACTCTTTGGTTCGTGTCATAATTACTAGATTTATGCCACTTGTTCATCTGCTTTTAGGAAGTAGCGAATGTAAATGCTAATTTATGACTAGCTGTTGATAAAGAAAATGAATCCGGCATGCACATTTGATATATTAAGCAAACCTCTCTTCTTTTGCTGACTTCAACATTTTCAGTCGCTACCAATGTTGGAGTCGAGTAAGGCCGTCCACTCACTGAAACGACGCGATCACGACGCAACTGACAAGAAACTCATCAGCGATTATCGCGGGGCGATTGTTCTATGGGTTTATGTGCTTCACTGCACACTGAGGCAACTGCGATGCGAACGTGATGCAACTTGCAAAAAAGTAGTTGTGTAAAGTTGCTTTGCAAAATGCATGATAATCCCGCAAAGAATGTCAAATTGGTACAAGCCTTTGAAAATACCCTTGCCTGTACAATTATAAGCTAGCGGCATATGCGAGAAGAGACATTGTAGAGCAAGCTTGGTAAAGGGTATCAGATGAAGTAACACAGACCAGTTAGTAATAAGTATATTACAGGCATCTTTACATTTTAACTATTTTGTTATTAAATACAAACAGATATTGAGCAATCGATTTAAAAATGAGATTGTGAATTACTAGCAGTAGGTAGGTAAACTCTGTCTAAGCGAAAAATTCCGGAGAGCAATTAGGATAAGTACCTTACAACTGGTGGATGCTTTGAACAAGTAATTGTTACAAGCTATTTTAGCTTCAATTATGCTTCACCTTATGTTACTTTTAAGAAGCATAATGCAATAAACAATTTCGATAAAACAGTGATTTCACCGGATTTTAAAGATACTCATCTTAATTCCTCTTATCGGAATTTTTCTCATACACCAAGTTTATGTACTTTTATTTATTTTGTGTAGATGAACTTCATACTATTGAATAATAAATTATTAATCTTCATGCATTGACGCAATATTTCCATTGCCATGGTAAGGCTGTTTCTGGTTTAAGGAAATAAGTAGACAGATAGTCTCTTAATAATTGCGCTGATAGCCTTCCTCTCAAGTCAACATTTTGAAATTCTTCGTCAGTATTTGGATTTACATTCCCACTGTTGCTCCCTCTTTCACTGATATCAAAATTTGGCGTATAAACGCGTCCTTCTCTTTTACGAATGAAGTTATGAAGAACGCACACACATCGAATAATACTGTTAATAGTATTTTCATTCGTACAGCGAATGGGTGTCATTAATACCTGAAACTTCTGCGTCATCATTCCGAAAGAGCATTCCACACATTTCCGTCCTCTACTTAATCGATAGTTAAATACCCGTTTCTTATAATCTAGGATTCTTTTAGGATACGGTCTCATAAGATAAGGCTTTAGTGGAAAAGCTTCATCTCCCACAAAAAAATACGGGAAGTGCTTTTCAACTGCATCGTGTGGCAGAACACTGCTTTCAGGTAAATTTAAACCATCCTCTTCTAACCAGCGCCCTATTCTTGAAGCACGAAAAACTCTACCGTCATTATTTCTTCCGGCATAGCCAACTTCAATCATAACAAAATTACCATCTGCATCAGCACATGCCATTAGTACTATCGAATGATAAGATTTGTAATTAAAGTTGGTAGATCCTGAGTTTGGTAGTTTTTGGATTCGTATATGTTTACCGTCGATGGCTCCTACACAATGTGGAAGGTACCAAAGCTCATAAAATCTGTTTGCAATAGATTTCCATTGCTTAGTATCTGGCAACGGCATATAGTCTGGCTGCAGGCATGTCCATATAGCATTAGTGGTATCCGCTACAATGTTCCCAACGGTACTTTCCCCACGGGCAAAGTAAAATGAGAGTGCTGTAAAGGTATATCCGGTTGCCAGGTACCTGCAACAAAGTAGAAGAGACGTGAAGGATGAGAGGGTCGGGGGAATATCTCATGTCTTGAGCAATTTTACATTTTAAATATAAAAGTAGTTTTTTAAGTCTGCCTCTCAGCGCTTTCTCCTGTGTCACTGCCTCTAATATATTAGTTATTACTAAGAACGTTTGTTTTAGCGAGTGAATGCTTGGAACGGTGGAAAAACGTGTCAGGTCATTTTGGTATTTTAATTAGCCACCTAGGCTTTAGGGCAGCGTGCCCGTATGCTAAACCCTTTTAGTTACTTATTTGGCTCCATCGCCTAATTCCATAATAATGATTTTGCACATATTTGGCCCCAAACGCAGTATTTCTCGTCAGTTGGAGCACCCCTTTGCTGGTACTTTGGCAGCCGGGTGTTATCGCTCGCAAGAATTCCGAACCTTCTAGAAATCACGCCGTTGAGGCGCCTCGCCATTGGCTGTCTTTGTTACCGGAATTTATTTGTTTTATGGAGCGCATCGCCATTGGCTGTCGAGAGTCACGTGGTAACGCCGTTTTGGCTCACGCCACTGCAGGGGTCGTAACACTGCTTGCTTGGGCATTGAGCCGAGGGCAGTTGATCGAAGAAGTCGCAGAGTGTGCCGTTTCGCGGCGTTCCCGCCATTGGCGGGGACGCCAGTCTGTTTTTCCCGTCTCGTGCTGTTTCAGCGAATGTTGTGTAAATTGCCGTTGTTTGTTAGCACCGTTTCTGTGAAAGCCTTCCTATTTCCCGTGCTGTTTCAGCGAATATGCCATAAACTGTTTCGCCTTTAAGAGGTCGCGTGTGATTGTGCGAGTGGCAAGTCTTTACGTAAAAGCGTGGGTGTGTGATGGGCTTCACGGGACCAGTTCTGCGTTTGTGAGAAAGGGGGCTTTCCCTTTTCTACTCGCTGTTTTCGAGGATCTTTCTAGGCAGGACGAAGTAGGCCTCTTTGCCGTCGTAAGTGTGCTCTCAGGAGAGCGTCCTAACGCCGCCATCTTGGCGGATTCCAGCCCGTTTACCCCAGATGCCGTGTTTCGGCGATTTAGCTGCCACAGACTGCCGCCTTCTACCAACTGACTGCACGCAACTCTCATAGACCGTCTACGGACTAAGGTATTTGTAATTACAACCATTTAAACATATTAACTGTCGCTTGTGCGAGCGGTGGTGCTTTTGTGCTCAACTTTGTGTGGGCGGATGCATGCCCCTTGCTTGCTTGTCGCGGCTTTTAATGCCGGTTTGAGGCCACCATGCTTCAAGGCGCTACTTTGGTAGCCTACTAGTAAGTTCATGTGCGCGAGTTTCGCGTTTCATCGCCTAAATAGCTAAAGAACTCTGCGCCTATGTTTTGGTGTTACGTTTGTGCTAACTTTTAATTCAGTAACGTTAGGTGCGCGAGCTTCGCTATATTGTACCGATTAATACATAAATGGAATCAACGCCTCGCCGTGCTGAGCCTGGCGCGTCCTAATCTGTTCGAGCTCTTTGTTTATGTTTGCGAGGCCGTTGTGCTTTGCTTATCAGGTGTTAACCGCAGCCAACGACTGCGTGGGCGACGTAGCAGGGGCTGGCAACTATTCCAAATTCGCATGCTGTAGTGAGGCTATGTTAGCCCCTCTTCCTGGTCAAATATTGCAGTCACGCTGCCCCGCTGCCTAACGAGTTAGGCCTTCAATTAAATCGTCGCGCATTTGTGCGGCGTCATGCTTTGCTGCTAGCTACGCTGCTCCCGTTGCCTTTGCAGGTCGGCGTCTGTTATCGCTAACTAACGCGCCCTTTTCCGGAGTGCGTATTTCTAAACTGTACTCTAATATGTAAAGTGTCGAGCCCACTGCGGCCGGCCACCCATAGTGTGTTGTTTATTAGCATAGCGCGTCCATCAGCTGGTGCTTAACGTAAGAAATAACATAAGCTTGGCGGCACGATTTGCTGCCCAGATGTAGTTATCGACCAATAGACGCATATTTAATTAAGGGACGTATTATTCCTATTCGACCTGTGCATGCTTTGTTTCAGATAGCGCCTTTTACAGTGTAAAGATTGGTGTACGGCGAGACGTGAGAGATCAGAGCGTGCAGGTAGGTCCAGTGGTTGCGCAGTCTCGGCCCAAAGAGTCCCAATATTACCATTCCAGTATTTGCGATCACGAAATTGTTATTTGAGCTTGCAGCTCATGAGAATTCTTATCGACGGAGTATCTTGAATGCTTCGCCCCGTCTAACCGCCCAGGCCCGGTTAGTCGGGTTAAGACAGGCTTGGTGGCGCCCTCATTATTTTACCGTTAGTTACCGACCTTCTGGCCGTTACCCTCAGATAATCTCGTGAAAGGACCCGCCCATCTCCACTGAAAGTCTAGCTCGGCCTAACTTGTTGCGGCGTGGGTGGCGGCCTAGGAGATATTTCGTCCCGATTTCGTCAGTTACGGCCCGCGCCGGCCGTTTCGTTATTGTATGAGCCGGTGCGGTGTCGTAAAGTCAGTTTAAGACCGTAACAATTTATTTATCTACTTTGCGTTCGTACTGAGGCTATTACGATACGCAAACGCGTATCGTAATAGACACAAAGCGATGCTATAATAAAAATACTAAAAATTTTCATTTTTTGCTTAAAAAAGTGGCAAAGTAGATAAAATACTGTATGATACCTCGTTTATAAGGCATGCTTCTTATAAAACTCGTAGGTATCATAATATACTAGTATGACTATTTTATATCATACAAAGCAAGAAATTATCAGACGTGTATGATAATTATCATACGGTTGGCAACACTGTTCAAATTAAGGTAACCATAATCAGTAGCACGAACTCGTCATAAGTTGTAATTCCTACAGATATTGACACCGTGCAAAAAGGCTCACCTCATCCTCGGCTTATCAAATCTTATTTTACCCTGCTCTTACAATCATTTTTAAGTCTAGAGAATTAAGCTACCTATAAAAATATCTTCTAAAAATTGCAAAGCATTATGGTACAAGTATTTTTATGTTACTAATAGTCCATAATATTAAATATGCATCTATTGGTAGTAACTCTTGTTATAATTAGGTAGGTATTATTTGTAATAATTGTAAATATGTAGAACTGACAAATAGGTATAAGGTAGAATTGTACATTTTAGATTTACAATATAGGTATACATATTTATTTTATCTGATATTTTGTATGGTAGATTTAGACCTCTTGTAATATCCCTCTGTGAAATTTGCAGCAGCTATTCACTTCTATAGCAAGTTTGAATTAAGGCTAAGAATCATATTCGAATTATTGGAATACCTGACCATGTAACATTCGAATAAGTAGAAATATAATAATTCAAATATTTCAATTATTCGAATATTTGATGTATTCGAATACTCAGTGAATTGTTGCACGTGCAAAACTGCAAAATTTTGAGCATTTTTTATGTTTCGTTATCATTGTTTGATTATATCTAAGTATCTATATTGGTATTTTTTTTATTGTCAAGTTCCTTTCGATTTTGTGTTGTAAACATTTTAATTTTTTAATACAATATTCGCATTACTTGTGCACAATCCATTTAATGCTTTTTAAAACTATTGAATCTGAATTAGTCAGATAATTAGTTGAACATTCCAATAGTTGACTAATTCGTATCATTCAACTATTCGAATAAATATCTTAAATAAACTGCTCAACTACAGATCTAAGGAGTAGCTTCAGAATGTGTAGTTCAAAACGTGACCACCGAACTTCTGTAGATGGCGCCAAGTGGAATTATAGCGGACCCAGAATGTGTAGTTCAAAACGTGACCACCGAAGTTCTGTAGATGGCGCCAAGTGAACGAGCCGCCACCGTGCTAAAATGCTTGGAAATTTTGTTTGCAAAGTGGAAAATCGCCACCTTTCGCCAAAACCAAATAGCGCATGAAGGTGCTCGGGACTTTAGCAACCACTTTGCCCCCTTTCACAATTTCGATATCTGTAGCCGTTCGAAAGTTACAGGCGATCCAGACAGACAGACAGACGGACAGACGGACGGACGGACAAAGCGTTCGCATAAGTACGCTGAAGCTACTAATAACTATTTGAATAGAAAATGAAAAAAAAAACTCAGCACTAGTTTGAATATTCCGGGATGACTAAAAATGCTCAAAATAAAAGGTTTGAGATACTTTGTTAATAAAATCTGAAATCATGCAAAGGTGTTAAGGCTCTGTGCCCACGTGCAAAAAGTATTTTCCTTGTACTGAGCTGATTATGTAAAATTAATTCCAAACTTTGAAAAACCAGTTTATAGGTATTGTCATGATTATGTAATAATTGAAAAAGAGAAAAAAATAAGTGATACCGTATTTAGCTTGCAAGGATAAATGATAATACAAGTTCAATTGTATAACTAATATTAGACTTGAATTATGTTTCATATCTTTGAAGAGATGTTAATGTTCATATTTATAAAATTAATACAAATCGATAGTCAAACGACATTAATCTAAGAAATGAAATATTAAATTTATGTTTGTGGAAATTTTACTAACGTACACTATTTAATATAAAAGAAGTAACTATGTAATTGAATAAAAAAGCTGGGTGCTAAGAAGTAAGACGTATTAAAAATAAAAAATTAATTTTTGAATATTATTTTCAAAATTAAGGAACTATAATTTGGAATGGAATAAATTTAAAAGTATCCAATAACTTTATATTGAATTCTTTTTCAAATAAAGTGCAATTGAGATAACAACCAAATTTGGCAAAAGACGCTGTTTTGAACAGTTTTAACAAGCACTTCTGTCAAACCAGCGTTGAAAAATGAAGCTAACGGAGGAAAGAAGAAGAAAAAAGCTGCTAAACAAAGAAATGAACAGAGCACTTAAATGCAGAAAGATGATAACGCAAAATAGCAATTGAAACTTGATGATTCAAATGAGGAGTTCAATTGAGAGAGAATAAGTAAATTGCACGTCCCAAACTGTGAGAAAGATTGTCATGTTAAAATGAATGATTAACTGAGCTAGTTTATTGAAATTTTATTAATAATACTTAATTATTATACCGGGTTAAAATTACGTACTTTAAAAGAGTAGGTACATAGCCACACATATCTTGAGTTAAGTCAAAATAACAGAGAAATAAAATGTATGCATTGGTAATGAAATGAATAACGATTATAATTTATTTTAAATATAATAATATTGCATTATTCATTTTTACAGGGTGTGAATGTGGAAGTTACTGCAATTAATATAAATAGCTGTACTAAATATTTGGGCCTCCTTTTTGATGAGAGCTTAAATTAGATAAATCAGATTGACAATACTTCTGATCAGATATGCAAATCCTATTCTGAACTTTAAATGTAGCATTAGTGCAGTTCATCTGGTAGATGTATATTATAGGTACTCTTGATTACAGTCATTTAACCTACCATGCGTTCTTTTTAAAAGTATACATATGGGATACCTGTATGTATACTAAAAAGGAAAATTCCCTTATTTTTGCATATAGGGTAAAACAATAAAAAATAAGGGAATGTTTCCTTTCAATATACATACGACGATTCCCTATGTATACTTTAAAAAAGAAGGCATGGTATAATGTTGATTTATGAGGAAACAAAAGAAGATTTAAGATCCTTTATCTAATAGACGTGTCTGTCTGGGACGCTGTTTTGTCCGGGACGCTGTTTTGTCCGGGACGCTGTTTCAGCAGCCAAACCGTAAGAGATAGAGAAAAAAGTTATGAAAGTTATATGTTCGGAATGGTCATGTCAGGTCAGGAACCGAATTTCAGTCACGTGACACTTCCGGTTTTCGAGAAATCACAAAAAGGCCGTTTTTCAAATAGAACGCGTATTAAATAAAAACTGGTTCGGCCGCCAAACGTAGCTGCGACCCTCTGCGCCTTAAATCCTCGATCGGTTAGGCAACCACTTTGACAACTTCCAGGTCTGGGTGGTTGCCTAACCGATCGAGGTTTGAAGGCGCGTTAAATGAGACATTTGTCTCACTGGACTGCTAGTTGATTTTTAATTTAGTAAATACAGAACCATGAAAGAGCAACTAAGAACAAATATGTAATTTCCTTGCATATAAATTTTAAAATGTTTGTTGCATATTGATGTGGAGAATTCACCACTGATAGCTAGCTTACTATATATAAATGAGATTTTGTAACAGATATCTTAGCAATTTTTTTGAATTTTTTTCTATTGTGTTTTTAAAATAATTATAATAGAGAAACCACATAATAGAACCGTATTCTAAGTGGCATCTAACATACACATTATACAAGTAAATAAACGATGATATTTGGTTGAATCCTACTGAATTACTCGAGCATTTGGTAAGCTTTTTAAACACATTGGAGTATAGGCTGAGTAAATGTCAATTTTGCATCAAACCAAATGTCTATATCCTTTGTAGTAGTCACCCTTTCTAAGTTTACCCCTGCAATTGCATAACTATAAACAATGAATTGTGGCTTTCACGTAAATGACATGCAACAAAATTTTTTAATATTTAGACATAGGTGATTTTGTTTGCTCCATGCCACAACACGATTTAGATCCTCTTGTAGTTTTAAGCAATTATCAGCATCTGATATTGACATATAATTTGAAATCATCTTCAAAAATTTAGTACTCAGCGTTTTTTATGAATTCTGGCAAGTTAATATTTAAAATTAAAAATATTAGAGGTTCTAAATTCGATCCTTGTGGAACCTCGGATGAAGCATGGTATTCTATAGATGAACAACCACTAAAAACTACATATTGCTTACGCTCTCGTAGATATGAAGTGAATAATTTTAAAAGATTTCTTGAAATAGCAAATAAATGCAGTTTATAGAGAAGCGTATCGTGATGGACTGTGTCAAAAGCTTTTGTAAAATCAGTATAAATGGTATCTACTTGGTCACCTTTGCTCATTGATTCAGTTACTGTTATATATCACTTAATTAAGTTTAATGTAGTTGAATTACATCAATTGTTATCGGTTATGCACTATAAATACTTGTCTATATGAAAAACTTAATTTTGTGTTTGTGTTAAAAGTCCGATGGAGCCTAAACTGCACACAATTCTAGCTGCTCATCCAGCAAGGATTATTCTTTTAGTAGATCTGAGGTTTGATGCGATTTTAGTTGGTTTGCATCGTTTGAAGTTGGCTGAGCTCTTGGAATTCACAATTTTATTAAAATAATGTATCAAAGCAGACAAGATATACAATAAGTATTACGTAATCTGCGATGTAGAAACTACATTTAATGTTCTTACAGCTTGCAAATATGTCTTAACACTGCAAAATGCAAACAAATTGATGGAAATGACATGTCAAACTCATTTAGGCTTATTTGATAAGTAGCTTAGCTTAGATTCATGTGTAATTAGAGCTGTAGACACAAAATTAAGGTGATTTCTATGCTAATAATGCTTAATTAGTAAAATAACAGCAAATTAGAGAAAGCAACAAAAGTCATTTCAAATGTTCGATATAGGTCAAATGAGGTGTCGATTTAAAACTTAAAACAAGCACATTTTGAGCTTGTGTATAGATTTTACTTGTAAGATATGTGTTAAGAATTATATTATACATTAGGAAATTTGTACATTTTAATAATATAATGTTTGAGGCTTTCGCGGTTACTTAAATTTTTACTTAGACCGCGTCGTCTTTGTAGATAAACACCCAGCATTTGTTGGCTTAATGTGCCTAATACCTGTGCTTACGACTAATGAAACTTGGGTAACGGTCAGGTCAGTAAAAGACAAAAGATCAAGTTTAAAAACAGCTGGGGTATATCACATTTCATGTTGTTTGCTGCTCGAGTTACATTGGACAGACTGGTCGTTCCATTGATCTAAGACTTTAAGAACATAAAGGCGATTGCATACACAAACGCATTACAAATTCAGCCGTAGCTGAACATACTTTTACAAATGGACACACCTTAGAATTCGAACAGGCCAGAGTACGTCACTACTTTCCAAGAATGATACGCGAAGCCATAGAAATAGAAAAACATCCAAATAATATAAACAGAGGAGATGGTTTTCGACTTAGTAAAACTTGAAGTCATGTCATTCACGGTCTAAAACATTACAACCACTGATCATCAGCCGGTCACGCACCTCTGACTCAAAGTTCATTGGACTTGAACAACCAATCAACTTTACGTCGTTCTGCACCGCCGGCACAGAGGACTATAAATACATCCAAGCCCTCCTCCAGCTTTTAGAGCAACATTGACTTTGATTATGCAAGCTGCAATGTCTTGAGAAACGTTAGTCTATATGGGTGCACAAACAATAAAAAGGCCAAATATGCCTAAGTATTCTTGTGCACTCTAATAACACGGATCAAATCATGGGTGGCTTGTGAGAGTTCACGATCCACCGAAGAACATAACCGTTACACAAACTCTTGCTTGCGTTTACAAGGTGTTAGGCACATTAAGCCAACTAATTCTGGGTGTTTGTCTACAAAGATGACGCGGTCTAAGCCGAAATTTAACTCTAATTTTGCCATTTTAATAATAGTTAAGGGGGAGACTTTAAGAGAGGGGGCTGTTTCATCTAGCCAAGCAAATGTAGTAAATGAAAAGTTTGTTGATAGTGCTAGACTACGACATCTGTTTTTATTTAGTCTATAAACACGAGTGCGATTTAATTTCTAAGAGGAGTTCAAAAAGAGTTTTCCGCTGGCAGTTGCTATGGTTGCAGCACATGTTTTTTACTTGCGTTAAATAATCGTCAGCTATTATTGTTATCAATAAATTGTATATTTCCATGTGACAGAATTACAATAAAATTTTATTATTGTGAAATTTGTTTACCTGTGTCATTACTGAGTGCTATATGGAGGTTATGGTGATGGTGTGTGCTAACATATGTCAACCGATTCGTAATAAAATTAAAGTTTAAACTGAGTTAAACCAAAATTTAAACTAATTAAATAGGCTAAACAGAACCTTCAGATTGGTAAGAAATATCAGAGACCTGAAAATTGTAGCTCACAAACAGAATAAGACTCTACATAAATTACAGCAGATAACATAAGGTCAATTTTCCCAAAATCAGCTGAAACCCGGCGACCTTGACTCCAAAACGCCGCGAACTGTTACCAAAAAGTATCAACACAACTAAAAATTGACAGCGAAATTTGAACTGGGAAACGAAAAACTTCAAAAGAATGGGGGACGAAGATAACGCCGAAATGAGCACAAATGCGATATTACAGCAAATAAATCTGCAACTAACACAATTAACAACGAAAATTAAACGAATGGTATCAAAATTAGAGGGAAGCATAAAAACAATGTAAGAGGAAACTATGAAACTTTAAAACATTGTGGGAATCCAATAAAAGAAGATTGAAACGCTTGAACGCGAAACACGTAGGAAAAACCTAATAATTTACGAATTACCTCAACTACCAAACAAAACAACTGAAAACTTGATCGAATTATTTCTAGAAACAATCACAAGATTGAAAATAGACATAACAAGGAGCGAAATCAATTTCATTTTCAGATTTGGAAAACAAGAAAACAGTAAAAATATGCCCGTAGAAGTAGGGCTCACTACTTGGATCATAAAAATTGAAATACTGAATAATGCAAGGAAACTAAATGGAACTAAAGTAGGAATTGCAGAAGATCACGACAAAAAAAGTCTGGAAACATGAAAAAATTAAAACCGTTCCTAAACGAAGCCAAGAGTAAAGGAATAAAAGTTAATATTAGAAATAATAGGCTTATAATCAACAGCAAGCCCTTCACACTGAACAGTTACAACAACAAGAATCTACAGCTGGAAAGGGCGAAAAAGAATACTACCAGAATCCCCCCACCTCAATTGCAAACACAACTTCAAACACAGTAGTCAAACAGGACAACAACAAAATTCAAGAACAAAACTCGGCTCCAACATCAAAACAAAGAGAAAATATCCAGTCAATACTCACGCATTTTCCAAAAGGCACTAACCCTCCCTCAAAAAATCTGGTGTGATACACTCACACAACTTCCTTTTACAGTGATCTTATAATTAGTCAAAAATTTCATTTTTAATTTTTAACCATTTGTTAAAAATTTTCAAAAATTACAAATTCTACAAAAACGGTACAAAATCGATTGTTAGTTGAAGAGACAAATTTTCTCTAGAATTTTAAGGTGAATTCAAAAATGTAATAATATACCGGGTGTTTTATTTAAAATAGGAGTTAATAAAAAAAATAGAAAAAAAACAAAAGAAACCCACTTTAGAAGTATTCAACTGGAAAATCACTTATCTCACATCAATACACATTAAAAATGTAAGAAAAATGTAAAGTTTAAAAAAAATCGTTAGAGCCGTTTTTGAAAAAATCGAAAAAAACTGAAAAATCACGAGAGGAAACACCTACTTCCGGTTATGCGATTTTCTTGGAAAGCTTGCTGTCTCATCTACATAGTACACAAAACTTATATATAAAGTTTCAACGCCATACCTCTTTTCGTTTTTGAGATATTCTGTTCACAGACAGACACACACACAGACACACACACATGACAGACCAATGAAAAAAAATATGTTTTTTGGGATCAGGGGACTCTAAAACGTGAAGATCCGTTGAAAACTCAATTTCGAATTTTTGGGGTGAATCCAATACTTCCTTTATAGAAAAAGGAAGTAAAAACGGAAACAAATAAAACAACATAGTTCAGGACTCACCAACAGAGAACTGCCCACACGATAAATTAATATACATCCGATAAGGAACAAGACCACGGACAACGAATTTACACAAACAACAAAACAAAACCAAATACAAAAACCTACTTCCCAGAATTTTGGTTACAAGGGAAGTAAAAGATCAAAATTGGGATATACTCTGAGTAGCTGAAGCAAGAAAAAGCGGAGAAGAAATTACAGAAAGGAAAAAGGGTCAATATTGCTTTGGAAAGGACAAGAGACAGGTTTCGCAGGTGTTGGTTTCCTATTCAATAAAGCTCTGGCAAAAAATATCCAAGAATTTCGTGGCATTACAGAAATAATAGCAGTATTGGAACTAGCAATTGAAAATAACAAACATTTAACCATAATTCAAATTTACGCACCAAGAGAGAACTGCCCAGAAGAACAAATAGATAACTTATACGAAACACTCGAACACACAATCAATGAATATACATCCGATAAGGAACAAGACCAACTAATCGTAATGGGCGATTTTAATGGTAAAATAGGCTGGAAGAAAGCTAGAGAAGAACCTGCACTGGGCCCTTACGGTTATAGAGATAGAAAAGGCAGAGGTGATAAACTAATTGAATTTGCGCTAAGTAACGAGCTAAAAATATGCAACACCCTTTTCAAGAAAAGAGCAGAAAGAAGATGGACATAGTTATCACCAAACGATAGTTTTAGAATGAAATCTTAGGCTTTGTACTAACCATTAAAAAGCATAGGACTACAAATATCGAAGTAATAAGTAGATTTGATTTTCACAGCCACCATCGGTTAGTAAGAACAACCTTCAGAATAAATAAACCCTTTGAAAAATACAAGACCTTTAAAAATAACAAAATATATGCGAAAAGTAATCACTGGGACGAAAAAGTCTACAGAACCAACCTCCAACGTTTACAAACACAAAACAGCAGGAGCCACAACAGAGCAGCGATACAAGAAATGTACAATGACTTGGAAACGCAGCTATAAGAAGTCAATACACTAACAAACAATGAGAGCAAGCAAAAAAGCAAGGGCAAAGCAGAATCCCACTCCGAAAACACCAAAAATTTAATTAGTTAAACATAGAAACGCTTTAAAAACAAAAAAACTTGAAAATATCACAGCACACATAGAATACACAGAAATAAACAAAATAACAAGAAGAGCTATAAGACGTGAAAAACGACAACAAGAACAAAGAAATATTAAACGATAACGGCTCAACTAAAACAGTCTACATGCAATTTTTATCCGGGAAAAAATTGATAAATTGCAAGACTCAAAAAATAATAATGAAACTACTTACAACCGCGACGAAATAATGAAAATAGCCACCAACTATTATAAAGAACTATACACTACAAGGATAAACAAAAGCCAAGGACAAAAATCAAAGAGACAAGAACCTACACCTAAAACCTTACCGAAAATACAAAAGTGTGTAATCCGAACAGCTATTCGTAGACTTAAAAAGAAAAAACCACAGGAGAAGATAATATTACAAATGAAACGCTAAAATCAAGATTACAAGAGATAATTCATCAACTTTACCTTTTATTCAATAAAATATTAGATGAGGGAAAAGTACCACAGTAATGGACGAGATCATCCATTATTTTGCTCCACAAAATGGGAGAAAAAGTCAAAATTTCAAATTACCGACCAATTAGTTTGATCTCGAACATATATAAAGCTTTCGCTATTATCATTCAGAAACTCATATATACACAATTAGAAAAAACTCACCAGCCAGAACAAGCAGGATTCAAGAAGGGCAATTCCACCATCGACCACATGCAAGCAATCAGTCAGCTAATAGAAAAACACAACGAATTCAACATCCCGCTGTACATAGGATTAATAGATTTTGAAAAAGCGTTCGACTCCATTGAACATCCAGCCTCTGGTATATGGTGTATGATTCAACGCGTACACTCTTTCTCTGAGCAGTATCCTTTCTGGAGAGTTGAGCATGAAGTCCTTCATAAGTTCGTTTTCAATAAGCACGACATCATTTCGAATTTGATTGAATGGAAAATAGTAGTACCTAAATCCAAGCGGAAAGAGTTATTTCAGAAGTTTCGTGACGAAGCAACCTCAGGTCATTTAGGGTCGTTTAAAACTTATTAAAAATTGGCCAAAGTTTATTATTGGCCACAGATGAAAGCAGACATAGCCATTAATTATTTGCGGAATTGTAATATTTGTCGAGCTAGTAAAGGCTTCCACACAACTTCGTCCTGGTTTCATTGGTCGCCAAAACAGGTGAAATATCCCTTCCAAGTTATTTCAATTTGTAACGATTCGCCTAGTA
>CALNHX010012642.1:0-23555 GCA_940337035.1 Agriotes lineatus
TACGTATGTTTTTACAGCTTTTGTTTATACGAAGCGATACCAGCGTACATACCGATGGGGCCACAATTATATATAACAGCAATGAGATAACATGAACAAGAAAATAACTCGTATTGCTTGAGTAAGAAAGAGATAAATATAGTAGCAAATATTCGAGAAGGCTTGACGCTTAATTTAATTATGACATTTGTCAACTACACATGCCTACTAAAATAATTTTTTCGTATGGCCCTGTCTTTCTTACTCAAGCATTCTATTTTGTTATTCATGTTATCTCATTGCTGTTATATATAATTATGGCCCCATCTGTATATCAAACAAGTAGAGACACTCATGCCAAAGTTGAATCCTATCTAGAGTGCTTGGGACAGTAACTCGGGGGGTATTTCTAAACTTGACTATCAGATGGCAGCACAAAGTTCTACCAATCAGAGCTACAGTGCCTTTATATAGACAGTGGCGATAATACAACTAAGCCACACCCCCGCCGCCATATTTAGGCAAATTTCTAACGGGTGTTTATTTAAATCCGTGATCAGAGTCGACTGTGATACGTGTTTTACGTTTGGCAGTACTGAAAACATTTGAGATTTGCAGGTTAAGATTTGCGTCAGTTTGTGTCAAAACTGACGCAAAACCGAACCTGCTAACCTCGAATTTGACATAGACTGACAATACACTTCAGTACTGCCAAAAGTATAACACGAATCACAGGTGATTTAGCATAAACATGGCGGCTAAAACCACGTGATCTAGGGAGCTAATCAAAAATAGGACACCCCATTGTCGCCACTGTCTATATAAAGGCACTGTAATCAGAGCCAGTTACTGGCTCTGCTACCAATCATATGTGATAAAGTAGTGGCGCCACCTGTTAGTACTCTCGGAAAGTACCCCCCAGGAGCCGTTCAAGGTCATCAAAATCGGTAGTTTTACATCAATGGAACCGCCAGTGAGTGTCTCTACTTGTTTGATATATGTAAGCTGGCGATACAGAGGGGATAGGCTGTGTATGCAGCCGCCTTGTTTTTAAATGGAAATTTTGATAAACAAATTTAAATTCATATTTTTAAAAGGTCATATCTCCCATACATCAAAATGTAGTGAACAAGTTGATAGGGAATAGTCATGAAATGATGTGATTCGAGAGTCTCAAATTTTTAACCTATTTATGTATAAAATTTGAGAATATTCCGTGTAGCGTGCACACATCTATTAGTAAAAGTTTATTATTTAGCTTCTCGCGTTTTGCTTTGTACATAAGTTTACTAAATCAGATGTGAAAATTAATGCATTTACTAGTCAAAGTTTGCATTTGATTGGTTGTGAATACATTTATTTACTTTACAAATCGGTATGTGTATACACTGACTAGTAAGTGTCCACATGTCAGTGAGTGTCAAGGAAGAAAAAGGCAGACATAAACTGTATTATGTAGTATTGATTAAGAAACCATGCCAGTTTAATTAATACAACTGTCACTTTATTTCGACTTAACCTGACATGTTTGGTTCTAAAGCTTCTAATTTTTTTAACGATCAATTTTCAGTAGAAACACTCTTGATATATTTATTAAACATGTTTCGCAATTAAATGATGTCCTCTGATATATCAAAATCATTCAATCTTTATGTTATTATACTCTAGTATACTGCAGGCACTCTGCAGAAAGTAGATGCAACATTAAGTACTTTTGTCAATCCCACATACGAAAGTGGCAGTTTCCACACAGTCAAGTAGCCACGAAAAATGAGAATATCATTCACGCAGTCGTTATCATGACATATACCGTCTGTTCTATAAAAAAGGCCCCGCCTTTGAGCTACTTTATTATTTATTTTAGACCCAATAAACCTGATATCAAATCAAATGGCACATAAAAACCTACATTTTAACACTATCAAAAAATTTTTATCTTCAATTGTTTCAGAGTGGTGACGTCACGTGCAATTTTTTTAAATGACACTGTATATATTTTTTGACATTTTCTGGTAGAGGTTTTTTTTATCTTTTCAACAATATAAATAATATTTTATGCCCTTACATAAGAAAATTTTCGAGAAAAATTAAAAAACTTTTTTATCGGTGGGAGGCCACCATACAAAACTATAAACAAAAGTGTAACTCAGAAAAACAAAACAATAAACACTTTAGATTATTCTGATATCTGACAGTTAAAGCGTTTGGCTACTATTTGTTTTGTTTTTCTGAGTTACACTTTTGTTTACAGTTTTGTATCATGGCCTCCCACTGTGAAAAAGTTTTGTAATTTTTCACGAAAACTTTTTTATGCAAGTGCATGAAATATTTATATTGTTGAAAAGAGAAAAAAACCTCTACCAGAAAATGTCAAAAAATATATACCGTGTCATTTAAAAAAATCTGGTGTGATACACTCACACAACTTCGTTTTACAGTGTTCTTATAATTAGTCAAAAATTTCATTTTTAATTTTTAGCCATTTGTCAAAAATTTTCAAAAATTACAAATACTACAAAAACGGTACAAAATAGAGCGTTAGTTGAAGAGACAAATTTTCTCTAGAATTTTAAGGTGAATTCAAAAATGTAATAATATACCGGGTGTTTTATTTAAAATAGGAGTTAATAAAAAAAATAGAAAAAAAAACAAAAGAAACCCACTTTAGAAGTATTCAACTGGAAAATCACCTATTTCACATCAATACACATTAAAAATGTAGTAAAAATGTAAAGTTTAAAAAAAATCGTTAAAGCCGTTTTTGAAAAAATCGAAAAAAACTGAAAAATCACAAGAGTAAACACATACTTCCGGTTATGAGATTTTCTTCAAAAGCTTGCTGTCTCATCTACATAGTACACAAAACTTATATAGGAAGTTTCAACGCCATACCTCTTTCCGTTTTTGAGATATTCTGTTCACAGACAGACAGACACACAGACAGACACACAGCCACACAGACCAATGAAAAAAAATATGTTTTTTGGGATCAGGGGACTCTAAAACGTGAAGATCTGTTGAAAACTCAATTTCAAATTTTTGGGGTGAATCCAATACTTCCTTTATAGTAAAAGGAAGTAAAAATTGCACGTGACGTCACCACTCTGAAACAATTGAAGATAAAAAAATTTTGATAGTGTTAAAATGTAGGTTTTTATGTGCCATTTGATTTGATATAAGGTTTATTGGGTCTAAAATAAATAATAAAGTAGCTAGAAGGCGGGGCCTTTTTTATAGAACAGACGGTATAGTGGGCTAAATATAGTAAATATGTCAGATTACTCTAAAATATACTGAAAATATATCATTTTAACCTAAACACTACTGGTAATCTACTGGCATTATCAGTTGTCACAATAAGGCCGTTACTCATTAAATCATAACAATGTCCCATTTTATGGTCGTGTGAAAAATAGCGTATTATTAAAATTATTTAGAATCACATATTATATTTCTTCAGTCTGGATCAACAGCTATTTAACTTGTAATATTTCCTTACAATTTATTGTACCAAAGAATGAGAGTCATCACAGGAACGGTTAAGTCCGCCCCAGAAAAAGGGCTACCAGTTTTAGGTAATATACTGCTATGGCCATATTTTAAGCCTCTGTAATTATAATAATTAATAATATTTCATGCATATCAAATATTATTTTGTAAAATGTTCCAGAAATGTGCTAGATGAATTTTTTGCAAATAGTATAAAACAGCATTGACCTCAATAATAATTGGTGGAGCAGTATTTAAAATAGTGTTAGCCTTGATTTTAACTAAATGTAATTAGAGTAGGCCTTGCAAACAATGTAAAACAATGAAGATCGAGGACCAACAATTGGGGAAAGGAAGCCACCCTGAAAGTTGTAGTTAATTAGCCTCCTCCAATAAATAATTGTGAATTTGAATAAATACTATTTTCCCAATTAAGTGAGTTTTAAAATTGATTGTATATCCTGTGGGTATGCTGTAGTGGAGTGCATTGATTCGCAGTTGAAGTTTTAAAAATGTTTGATCTGTAGATTGAGTGTTAGCTAGTATTTCGGTGGCTGTTTTAGACATGATGGCAGATTAATTGGAGCCCTGGAAGCTGGAGATACGCAGTGACCTTCATAGAGAGCAGTAGATCCCTAGGTCCCTAGCTAGAGGAGCCGTTCTGCGGCGGTGTTCAACGGCTTGGATCGGCAGACAAACGGAGAAAGACGGGGTGAAGCATCGTGAAATTTGCTAGGAACTCGAGTTAAGTCCTAATTTCGATTCCAAAAGCAACAGAGAGATCAGAAAACTTCACCCTAAAGATAGAATTAAGTGAATTTCTTGGTCGCTCCGGTTATATGAACACTTCCGGCACAAGCGTCCTTTGAGTGTTTTGCTTGTGACGTGTATTACTTACGGAAATTGTTATCACCTAGGCATCGCCTTAATTGCACAAACACAGATAATATTGTCTAGTATAACAAACTAGTTTTTTTTTTCGAATTGTTAGGTTGGAACGCCATATTTTAATTAATGTTCCTTTTAGTTAAATAATAGCCTGTAGGGTAGCTATTCCGTTAGTAATCACCATTACACAAAGTGTTTACTTTTAAAATTATTAAAAATAATACCACGGTAATTGATTTGATAGCAAATGTATTTTTTATAATTTATACAAATCAAAATAATACTTGCTAGGATGTAGAGACCCGACCCATATGAGAAAATAATAATTTATTTTATACAATGTAAATTATAATAACCAAAGCAATGAAATAAACCACAACAATATCATGAAACAATAAAGAAGCCGACCTGCAATTAATTAATAAAATTAAGCATAATTAAAAGTCGAATAGAGAAAGAGATTACGGAAGTAGAGGAGCAAAGTGGGTTCCGGCCAGGAAGGTCTTGCACGGACAATTTGTTTACTTTAAAACAGCTAATGGAAAAGAAGCTAGCTTGCGGAAGAGAACTGCATGTCATCTTTGTAGATCTTAAAAAGGCGTATGACTCGGTGCCTCAAGTAAAACTCTGAGAATCGCTTGAAAAAAGTAATGTCAGTGCCATGTATATAAACGCAATAAAGAACATTTACAGTGAAAACTGCAGTCTAGTAAAGATAGGAAGAGCAGCATCTCGTGCTTTTCGTGTTAATAAAGGTCTTAAACAGGGCTGCTGCTTGTCTTCCACTCTGTTCAAAATATACGTCAATAGCGCACTAAATAAATGGACACGAAAGTGCAGAGAAATGGGAGTACATATTGGCGATCATCACATTCACACACTTTTATTCGCCGATGATCAGTTAGTTATTGCAGAAGACAAAGATGATGCGTCATATATGATAAGAAAGTTAGTCGAAGAATACGAAAAATGGGGACTCCAACTTAATATGGAAAAAACTAAATACATGGCTGTAGGGGGTGAGCAAACGGACCTGAAAACTGAGTACGGAACGATACACCACACAAATGTATACAATTATCTACTATGGATCCAGCCAAAGATGATCCCTGCGTCATCGTTACACGAAGTTAGCACAGAAATCGTTTTTGTATGCGTCACTCTCATTATTTGCGAGTGCGACAAGGATAACATAACATTAGCACGTCTCTGGGTTTTTGGGAGTGGATTTGACTAGCGCGGTATTGTTCTGTAAAATATAGTGTTGCCGACGTTAATAATAAATCCGTAGATTAAATAGAGATATTATCAGAAAACAGTAAATAAACTAGATATATCGGCAACATTATTTTGAAAAAATTGAGTGTGGTTAATTCAGATATTACAGATAAATGAGATTAATTTTACGACCAATTTAAGATTTTTACAGATTTTTGTAAAAAAATCCGTAAGTATAGGCAACGTTGTATGTGTCCACAAACATATGATGAACATCTGACTTGTCTTTCACATTTTTCGAGGTTAGTTTTTCCTTACAAACGTTTTTTGATAGTTTTGGTCAACAAGAAGCAGTTCTTGTCAGAACTAATAAGACGTACGCATCAATGTGTCAGTGCAAGGCAAGACTTTGCTTTCGCAGTCTTAACAATTGTTGCTGAATCTGTTAAGTTATTTTGAGAAGGAAAAAGAAAATGGTGGGTTTACTTCCTTTATCTTGTGTGCAAGAGGTATGTCACGTTAATTAAGTGCTTACGATTTTATTGTACAATTGCTTGTTTATTGCAGCGAGCAGCTGAGGCTTTAGGGATAGGCATTGCTACTGTGAAAAGGATCAAGGCTCGTAGTAGAAACCAACCAGTTTTAATTAGTTCTGGTAAAAAAAAATCTCGCAAGAAATCGAAAACTGCAGACCTGCCAGAGTCTTCTAAACTGGTCAGCAGGGAAACTGTATATAAAATGGACAGTGAAAGTAAAGCGTACTTATAAAGTTTATTTGATTGTATAAATGTGCATTTTTATATTTATTCCAGAAAAACACATTACTCTCAAATCTTTAAATGATGAACTTCAAGAGGATCACATTCTAATAGGCAGAAGCAGTTTAAACGTTGTTCTGCATGACCTTGGGTTTAAACTTCTCAAAGACAACAATCGTAGAGCATTAGTTGAAAAATCAAATATCGCCAGTTTGCGAAAGTGAAAAAGTTCTAGATCTAAGTATTGATAAGTTGCTTATAGATGTTTCGAATGATAGCAGTGATTCCGGTTCAGATAGCGACACTGACTAATGAAATTAATTATTACTATTAATGCATACAGGATTTGGCTACAAGCATAAACAGGATAACAGCTTTCAATAAAACGGAAGTCGACTGCTATTTTCAAAATTTCCAAGAAGTACAGAAAAAATAGAAGTTGCTCCCATAAATTAGAGCCTCATGACGTAAGATTTTTTGCTGCATTAAAAATGCGTGTAGTCGCCATTGTAATTCTTTTTTAAAATCCAAGATCACCAACTCAGGATTTGAAGATAAGATAACTCCATATGATGTGGCTGAAATTTTTAAGTTAGCATATGTATGACCAGGTTGCTAATATTGAAAGAACTACTTCTGGATTCAAGGCTTGTAGTATTTTCCGCTGAACTATGATACGTTCAAGATGACTCTGCATCTGTATTTCCATCCATGGATTACCATAGTTTTCTTGGACGTTATCACTTTCTCTTTCTGTTTGGTATCTAGATATTTCGGCGCACAAGCTCTACTTAGGCTGAGACCACCACGCATGTTTTTCTTCTTTTTTACTTTTTTCGTTTTGGAATTTTATAGTGTGTTTTGCTACATTTATGTTCTTTTAGTTTCTAGTGGTTTCGTGTGTTATTACTGTAGTTGTGTTGCTGTTTGAAGTAGACTGTTAGTCCTCATTCTTACCGTACACCCATACCACGATAATTGCTTTTCTTTCGATGTTATTTTGAAATTGTGGTCTCTTGACAATGCCGCTTTCACACTATTATATTGGGTCAGTAGACATCATTAATTTCCTTGTGATTTTCCTAAGATTGTTTCTTGTTTTCTTAGTAATTTCTGTTTGAGAGCTGCTCGTAACTTCATCATCTTTATATTTTCAGAAGACATTTTCTGTGTTTAGAGTTTCTCTTTTGATAAGAGTATTTCATCGCAAGGGGTTAAAAATGGGATATTAAAGCGCAACACCTAGTCCCTCTTAAGGAAATGTCAACCTTTGATGACCAAATAAAGGCGAAATAGCCTTAACATGAGATGCGGAGCAAATGCCGCATTCATCCGGTGTAACCCGAGGCATGTCCGGAGGCTACCGATGACAGACCCAGCACCAGACTCAAGCACAATCTGAAGACACATTGTCTAAGATTAAAACATGGAAAAAGGTTAAAGGAAGAAAGGCTACAGAGCACAACTAGTAGCTAGCAAGATTAAGACAAGAATACAGAGAGGCCAGCACCATAGCTAAGAGAGCTACAAGACTCGATAAAAGCAATGGATAAATTACCTCCCCATCTAGCACAAGTAGCAGTGAAATTCAACAACGCACGAGAACCAATCGTGAGCAAAGAGCTGTACACCAACATCTAAAGAATTCTTCAAATGAACCCACTGTCGAAGAAATTAAGAAAGAAATTAACCAACTTTGAAAACAGCCGGAACAAATAGTATACTACCTGAGCTATTCAGATTCACCGAAACAATACCTACAGAGTGGAAGGACGGTCTGATTATCAAACTCCTAAAGAAGGGTGACCTCGGTGAGTGCATAAAGTGGCAAGGGAAATTGTTAATATGATAAATACAATTATTCCTACTATTATATCCAAACTGGCAGAGACCGTAGAACCCACCCTTCGCAATTAACAAGCAGATTTCAGATCTCATTGAATACTTAATTTTTTTGCGTTCAATTCCGGTACGTTTCAGTATCCCATATGCATGTACTGATTTGTAACTTTTGTTGCCCTAAAAATTTTCTATCTTTGTTCTAACGTGATATCAATGTTAATTCTAATTAGGTGCTTGATAATATTTCTGATTGGACCATCGTATTTTAAGTGTAAAAACTTCCAAACTGTATTTACCATTGTATTTTATTATTTTATTATATAATAGTAAATAGTATTTTATTAGTTAATTTATATAATATCTATATTATCAAAATATCAAAAACCTTCTCTACCATTAGATATAACGTATAAATACATAACCAAGTAACTACAACTTAACTAAAATAACAGAAGTTACAATTTTCTACCAATAATTAAAATAACTTCTTTCCCTTATACATTGTATAAACGCCTTGCCCATTCTTATTTTATTTTTGGCGGTCTTTTCCCTTCACTCCGAGTCACTCCTTTTTCAATTAGGTTTTCTTCTACTTTCTTGTCCATAATTTTCTTGCTCTTCACCCATTCTTATTGTGTCCAAACCATTTCATTTGTTAAATAATAAAAATGAAATAAGTATTGTTAAAGAATCCTGTGTCTTTAATTTTAATTAAAAGCCAAATGAAAGCTAGAACCGCATACCTAACCTCAAAAAGTATATTGTATGGCAACTCTGTCAACCTCAATTAATTGTCAAATTATGGATGCTGATTTGACTAGGATTTTTTTAATCTTATACCACACAGACAGCATTGATGACCAGGGATCTTCTTTCGTCGGATGCATAGTAGGTGTAACGATAACAGCTGACGGAAAGGATGAGCAAGATATATTAAATAAAGTAGCACGGGGAAAGAAAATCACTAGAGCACTGCATCCGGTACTATGGAACAAATCAATATCGCGAAAGACAAAGAAAACCCTATATAAGACGATCTTCGAAAGCTGCGTCACATACGGTTCTGAAACATGGGTTGTTAATAAAGCACTAGAAAGAAGACTGGAGGCCGCGGAAATGGAATTCTGGAGGAGAAGTTGTAGTGTCAGTAGGATAGAAAGAATAAGAAATAAAGAAATTCGAGATAAAATGCAAGTAGAAAAAAGAATAACTGACACAATAGACCAAAAACAATTAATGTGGTATGGTCACCTAAGAAGAATGGAAGACGAGAGGCTACCACTTAAGGCATGGAAATGGGTGCCATATGAAAGAAGGAAAAGAGGAAGACCCTGTAAATGCTGGACTACAGAAACTCATTGTAAGATGGAGCAAAGACAGCTTCAGGAGTTTCACTGGCAGGACCGCGACAGGTGGAAAACGGGATGCGAGAGACGGCGCGATCGGCTGTAAAAACCTCGCAAATATAAATATATATATAAGCAATGGTAGTAAAAATCGTAGATCAACCCCCCTACAGTTTATACACCACGGCAACTCTAAAAACTCTTTACTCACCGCGATGGCCCTAACTAACTCAAATTTCGGCGGCCTTGGATCGTAGGTTCAAATCATCAGCTGTCTGCCCTGGAATGTCTTCAAAAAAAAGGAAAGGAAATGGGCACCAGAAATCAAAAGATTTCAAATAATAAGAAAATAAACTACAAGTGACTAGCGTTTAATTAATAGAAAATAAAAAGTCTTGAAGTGTCAGTAATAAATAATCAGAATAATTAAAATGCGAATAGTGTGATAACAAAGTTGTGTACGTTAACTGAAGGTTGCTATACGCATAAAATCAAAAAAACCCATTTCGGGTTATTTTAATAACTTTACCAAAAAACATTCGTGGGATAAGCTTATCACAGTCATTTAATAAAACCTTCTGTTAGGCTATTGAAAATAAAAAGCGTGACTGTACCTTTTACAGAGGGTCGAAATACATCAAAATTGCAACTTTAAATACTGAGCATGTATGAAATTGAACATTACATGTTAATAATGGCAAAACGTATGAATTTAAATTTCAAATAATTACTGGTTTAAAATGTATAAAAGTAAAATCCAGGTATTGAAGATAATTTGAGATTTAATACCGGAGTAGCACTAACTAACCTCGCTTCTCCAACGTTCATAAACGGCTAACAGGCAAGCGCCGGCCGGGGTAACTACACCCTTCGGTTCAACATAAGGTGGTCGTGAACTGCACACATATCGTTAAAATCGACGTGGATGCGCCGAAAATTGCTGCGGAAGCATCCTCAAAAAGGCAGAAAATACGCCGAACCCAGCAGGTGTCGAAAATGCGATAAGGCAAGCGCCTTGGCCTCCGAGATAAACTCGTGGTTGAAATTGGTAATTAAGAGCTAAGAAGAAATGTAATTACTATGGAGATAATAAAACAGAAAAGCGCCATCGTACCTGATCATAATCAGCCCTTAGGAAACACAATGCTCATAGAAATTGGTTGAGCGCAAGTAATTTCACTTAATTAAAATCAATCCTTAGCCGCGCCGATGACGGCGGGCTTAGGTTAAGTCAGCAAGTGCCTCGGACGAAAATTTTGTGCCCAAAAGAAGACTCGCACTTTGATAAGAGATAGCGCGGGTCGAGAGGGCATCGCGCAAACGAAAGGAACTTTATGCAGGTACAAAATACGCTGCTTTGGAAAATTTAAGAATTTGAAATGCAAGGGATTTATAATTCAAATAAAATTATACAGGTTACGCCTGAAATAATTGGATAACTGGCGAAACAATTAGGCGAAGCCAAAAAATTGTTTCAACCTATATCCGGCGCTCCGGCCCACTGAACTGGAGGAGTCGCTTGGATGACATCCACGAAATGCAGGCTTAGTCAACGATGTCTTAGAAAAGGTAGCAGGTTTTAATTTACACTATAAAAACTGAAAAACTAACAGTTTGATCAAATAACAACAAAGAATTTTGAAAATAACGAAAGGCGATTTTCTGGTGCCTTAAAACCGGTACACTTCGGCAAAGAGAAGGATCCCCAACAGAAAACCGGACAATTCTAGAGGCCTAACGGTGGCAGCCCTACCACTGGAAGGCCTAGCTATGGATTGGTACCCCACAGTAGGCTAGGGAATCAAAAAACTACTGGAAAATTTCACAGATTTAATCCGGACGAATTAAAGCAACAACGACGAAAGCATGAAAAAGATAAACGACTTGGAATTTACTAGAGACTGAACATTGCTACCTGAAGTGTGAGAGACGTAAACACCAAAGAATTGGGGTTAGTAAAAGAACTTCAGAAATATGTGTAAATATAGCATTCGTAATGGAAACCAAGATAAAACTAAGAAGAACAAAATACATTGACAACTACATAATGATTTACAGCGGGGTCGAACAAAATAGAAGAGCGTGTTGTGGAGTAGCTATTCTAATAGACGAGCAATGAAAAGAAAATCTAGAAAGCTAATCTTATATTAATAAAAGAATAGTCACAGTAAGGTTCACGATAAAACGTTGCCACATGACAGTCATATGAGTGTATGCGCCTAAAGAAGATTAAAAAAGGGAGAGGCGCAAAGATTTGATGAAAAACTTCAACAAGAAACCAACAAATATAATAAAAGCGACTACCTAATTCTAAGCGGCGACTTGAATACCAACCAACACAAAATGTTGTGGAAACTTTTGAAGAACAATGTACGAATGACAATCGGAGAGAGCTACGACAATTTGATCATTTCAACCAACTAAAAATAACGAATAAATTAAAAATAAAGAAATCCATAAATCCACATGGTGTACAAGAGGATATAGATTAACTACTGACTACGTAATAGTTAATTACAAACTAGAAAAACTAATACAAGACGGGAGAGTAAACAGAGGTAGCGACTTATACCAACCATTTCGTACTTGCAGCTGAAATGGTAGTGCTAAAAATATGGTACAAAATTGACAGACGAAGGGACGACCAACAAGTAGAAACATTTAAGATATAATTACTATAAAAAAGGCATAAGAGATTTATATCAGAAACGATTAACACAACACCTACAACAAATACAAACCGATACTGACATCGATAAGGAATGGAACCACAGAAGAAATGCTATAAGACAAGACAAAGAGAGGAAGTTGGCTAAACCATAAAATAAAGAGCAGGAAAGGAATAAGAATACGGAACACAGAAATTAAGCAAGCAGTTCAACATAAACAAGGAGCTTATTAGCACACTTACAGAAAAATGCAGAACAGACTAAACACATTTACAAAGAAAAACACAGTAAACGCAATAATAAAAAAGCACATAAAGAATCATGGAATCGATTGAATACTACTAGAGAGCATTTTTGGAGCCTGTTGTTTGAATCTGACACAATTCGACTTTCACTGGTGATTTGGTGAAGAGCGTATCTTCAGCCATCCTTATCATGGTAGTTTATCTCCAAGTCTCTTCAAAGTGACAACTTATCTGTCGAAATACGTATTTATCAGTATGTGTTTGGTTAAGGAGTTTCAACGACTTATGTTGCTATAAAACATGGTATACATGGAAAGCAAATATTGCCTTACAAAGTAACGAAACAGCTACACAAAACTGATAGGGATGCAGCACATATAAACATAATATCAAATGAACAATAAAAAAACCACTACGAATAATTATGGTGTAAGAACCCAAACGATATCAACCGATGAACAACCTCGGAAGCAGAAATATCAATAGAAGAGATCGAACCTGGGGAACAAACAAATGATATAAATCCAATTACAGTTGTTCTATTCAACATGTGCTGGAAAGACAGAAAAATACCTGAAGTATGACAAACGGGTTATGTAAAAAAACAACGTAATAATTGTGAAAACCATCGAGGTATCACTCTGCTGAACGCAGTCTGTAAAATCTATACAAATATTATGAATCAAAGACTGAGTATCATAGCAGATGGGCTGATATTAGAACAACAGAGCGGCTTCAGAAAGGGTCGTTCTTTTATGGATGCTGTGTTTACAATATAACAAATCATAGAACCAATGAGCATTATATGCTCTTTGATAGAACAAAGAACTGAATATAACCTAGAAACTCATCTCACCTTTATAGATTGCAAAAACGGCTTTGATCAAGTGAGCAGAACTTTATTGTAGCAAATAATTATAGAGGGAGATAACCGCGGCATCTAATCAAATCTATCACAATACAAGATTGATTATGGAGGTTGTAAATCGGAGAAAATAATAATGGACCAAGGGGTTCGACAAGGGTGCCGGAATAGAATTACAAAAAGGTGAGCATGTCAACACGGCTCTATTTCTGCAAATAGAGCCGTGTTGACATGCTCAGTTGCTCACCAAGTAATAATTAAGAATAGTGAAAACAAATTGCAGATATTTAAAGATATTTAAACTAAATCAGACTTGTAGACACTATAATCTAAGAATATCAATTGCAAAGACGAAAGTTATGACATTTAAGACGAAGACAGTGGTAGAAACTAAAACTATAGAACGGATAAGAAGCTTCCCATATATCAAGGTTGGGACATCAGCTATAAAAAAGATAACGATATTAATAATAAAATACTCAAATTTGCAATTATATGCGGAATTATCTATAAAATACTAAAAAATAAAACAGAACTGAAGTTCGATAAAGTTATGGCAACGCCAATACTATTAGACGGAACTGAAACATGGGTCTCCCTAGATAGTGCTAAAAGCAGAATTCAAGCTGCGAAAATGTAATTCTTGTCAAAAGTGAAAAGAAGCACAAAGTTAAATCGATTAACAACTGAAGAAATGCGACCAGAACTTGAAATCTACTCAATTAATGAAGAAATAGAAAGGAAAAGAAAGCAATGGACACGGCATGTGGAAAGAATTGACAATAACAGAATTCCCAAAAAAGCACTACACTACAAACTCGTAGGAAGGTGAGATATAGGGCGATCCAGGAAAAGATGGAGAGAACTGTGAAATCGGAACAGGCAAACATGCTTAATCCTGGAAGTGGAGAAAAAGAAGAACAATAAAGAAAATATTTATAAGCGGAGCCTAGTTGACTCTCGACATTGCGATAAATGCAGCAATGGAAATAACGCATTGACCATCTACTCACTGAATGCCCATCATCAGCATTCACTAACCTTAGAAGTGCTCTAGGGGTTGCAAACTGCTATCTTAGGGGTATAATAAATATTGATAGAACTCTTGGCTAATTATAATATTATATTACATTTTTAATATAAATGATGTGTATTATACTTGTATTTTATAATGTGTGCACATATATTTGAACTTGCTCAACAACACTGTTACAACTGCTACTAATAACCACATTATAATCCCAAACAAGAAACTATTAATTTTGCAACAACCCTACCTCATTTTGGACCAATCTTCTAACGTGAAACTACTTCGAAATGTTCTAAATCGAGTAATAGCGTCATGCTGATTTTTACTTAATAATACTACTACTATAATAAATAATAATAAGTTGTTTTTACATACTAGAATTTGTACACATATTTATAGTCCGACTAACTTTTATTTAATTATAGAATTTGAATTGCAAGATAAAGTATATTAATAAACTATTTAATTAAATTCTACCTTACTGGTACTTAGTGTGCAGGTGTGCTATTTGGGTTGCATGGGGGCACCTTTATTGCTATTATAACAAATAAATTTTATTATCAAGCGTACTACTAATATGTTACTTTCCTTACCATAGATCTACTTTTACCGATACGATTTCAACTCGATTTCAAAGTATACCATAATAGACTGTTTATTTTTTCTGATAGAATTCAGCAACCCTAAAACAAAAATAATGGCAATAATGTATCCTTGTATCTGACGTATTTGTTAAAAGAGCTTTGGGTAGGCTACTTAGCTAAAATAGATTAGCAGCAATTTATGCCTACAGATAAATACTGTTTCCACTTCATGCAACAATTATTGCGCACAAATCACATTAGAAAATAACATAATATTGTTGGTTTGCAAGTATTTTCCCTTATACGAAATTTAGCAGTCATTTAGTTTTGTTTCTATATATCATTTAAAAACTAAAATGGAACAGTATTCGCATATTCAATCCAAAAAAATTATTTAAAAACCTTCTAGGTATTTTCGCAAACAATAAAAGATACTACCAATATTTACTGTAAAATAAATTATCCAAACCAACATCCATATATCACATGCCAGTTTTTTTCTATTTATTTTCTAAATACCACAACATGATTCTGAAACTTTATTTAATAGAATATAGTCACTGATACCAGCATAAAAAAGTATTTCTGTACTTTATTCATAATCGAACTAGTGCAAAATCTGCAACCCAAGTTAAAAATTTCAGTAGTAAAATGATTGCTAATAACAGAAAGACATGACCTTTCTGTTAACTCTATGAACATTATATTCAAACTATCATATTCTTAATATGACCGAGCATAATTTTACAATTATTGTAAGTTTTACAAAAGCAGTTTTCAAATTTGATACAAAAAACATAATCTCTCTCTTTCTATATTATGCATACCTACGTATGGTTTCCTAAACGTATGAAACATATTTAATATTCAAAGTGAATGAACGACAAATAGGCAATGATTTAATGAGTTTTTCGTATACATTTCTGAGTAGTTGGGCATTCCAACTGTTGTCTTAAAGAAATACTGATAGATGTAAATGTTAAAATTGCAACAGTCAGCTTCGACTTACAACGGACAACCTACAACGACGCTTTAAAGACTGAAATTCGATATTGTGGTATATTCTTAATATAATAGCCTTAAAATTTCATATTTTATCTCTGCCCGTCTTTGTTTAGAATGCTGTAGGCTGATGCAGAATTCAATTGTACCGGGTGCTTGTATATTGCCATGAATAAACACGTGCCACTTTACGAATGAGTTAAAACAAAAGTGTATGATAATTATTTTTGTATGTGAACAACACAATAAGAACATTTTCATTTAAAAAGCGCTTTAAAAATTCATTAACAGTACAATACATAAAAAAGATTACGGCAATTCTTAGCGCTTTAGCTATTAAAGTTGTGCTATTTAATTAAAAACCTTCCAATCTAGGATTTTATTGCTGGTAACTTTTTATTTTGGTGTGTAGGCAGATGTGAGTGATTTCGCTAATTAAGTTTGTATTCGAATTAACTGCTATGAAGTTGGTCTCTAAATATGCTTATTTAAGATTTCAATGGAAATTTAGCAAATAAAACTAAAGTAGGTAATAATAAGTGAGGTTATGTGACTCTAATTACTTATAGAAAGAGTAACTTAGTTATACGATTTTAGTTTTGTTAATAGATAGCACTAAAATGTTAAAATGTGTATAAAATGCCAAACTATCCCTGGCGTGTTTACGATTTAAGATTCCTCAGCCTGATCATTGGAATGGTGTTAAAATTCATTCGGACGTAGTACTTGAGTGGTATGTGATGTCCCATAGCTTGACTCTTGTTTTAAAAGTCGTTTTTATGTCGAAATCGCTTAAGCACAAAGCGTACCACCTGAAATTAAACAATCGTAAGTTTCCAAACTACAAAATATATTTGAGGATAAGAAGAAAATGCATAGATAGATAAATTTAAGCGCACAAGCCGAGCTTAATATTAGTCTGGCCCAAAAATGATTTTTATATGAAGAACTTTGATATAAACATGTTCTTTAACTGTCATATAGGTTAACTGTTTAAGTTTATAAGGTAAATAGACTATCTTTTATGTTACTATAGTTTAAGCTACTTAATTTACAAAAGTACAGCTCGCCCAAGCTTAGATGGATTCTTAGAGAAGGGGAATACATAATTAGAAAAACGTGTATTACATTTATATTGACAGAACTATCTACCACTAAAGATACGACGTGTGAATACTTAATTGGTAAAAGTTGTATTATTATCAACGTCCATGGTATTGGGTATAGGTAGTTGCGATACAGTCACATGATATAGAATGGGCAAATTCAAATTCATTTGTTAAAAAATGACATAATTAACTAGGTTTCTTTAGCTGTGTGGATCTGAATTTTTAATTAGAAACTGAGATGTGAACAACTTTAAAATGATTTCAAAACGTCACCTTGCCTACAATTTCAACAGCTAGGTGTAACTATTCTGCAAATTGCACATTTATCTTGTTTTATAATAGTTTTATTTTGTAGCTTTTGATATTAAAATTTGATATGACATATGACAGGTTTAAATTATTCACATGATAGTTAAGGACAGTTAATCAACTAAAATAATAAAACATTATTTTTTATAGATATTTTCAAACTTCTATTATTAGTTCAAGAATTTGCGGAGTGCCTTCTAAGCTTGCGCCAGCTGTATGACAATTATAAGTGATTCATTCACAACATTTTCGTAGATATCCGGAGTGATGATTAAAAAGTTCGTTATATTTCATGCAAGATAATACTATATTTTAATTGAGTACCATATAAGTGAAGTTTTGATGAAATGTAGTTTTAAGTCGATTTCGGTATTTGTTGTTATCTGTGAACTAGGGTGTGGTTGTGTCAATTAAACAAGGTAGATAGATTTCCTTTTGTTTGAATAAAATGAGTACATGCGTTTTGAGTATATATTGGTATATTACACAACAATTTAGAAAAGTAAAGTTTTACTAAACGAATATAGCTTTATTGGGTACAAGCGAGCGAAGCGAGCGAGTAACTTAAAAAGCTATATAAGTCTAGTAAAACTGCTTTTCTTATGAAGTGTGTAAAATATTTTTTCGCATTTTGTATTAGTGTTTATAAACAAACATTTAGATAAAAGCATTATGCCACATGTTCATTAAAATAGTCCTTAAGGAGCGGCTGTGGAGATTTAAACGTATGAATAATATGTTAGTGGCACTGTAAGTCTGTCAAATTCGAGGTTATCAAGTTAGGTTTTCCGAGAGTTTTGACACAGACTGACGCAAAACCTAACTTGCTAACTTAGAATTTTACAGTGACATTACCATATAGTAGAGTGAAATTTCTATGCACCAAAGTGCCACTTTATTAAACGATTTTGAATTTAGTAAAATACCACATTATTATACAAAATTCTAAAAAAAAGTATATTAATGCATAACGTATTGGCGATACCACAATAAATTAAGACCCTAAGAGAAAACCCTGAATTCATTTAATTATTTTAGGGAAAGAACGCCATGCGCATTTATTTGCGTTTAAATCTGAATAAAGAGTCTCATAATATGTGCGCCTCTTGAGTGAGAACATTTCATTAATTTTAAATTGTACACAAAGTATTATTCGCAATAACAACAATCGCCTTGGAACAATTCAAAAACGTTTTGTTAGATGGTCATCTTTTAAAGTGAATCTAAAAATTTATTACAAACAGTTGTTAATTCGCTTCAACATGATTATCCTAAAACATAGACGAACTTTACTTGGATCTCGAGCAACGTAACAACTAACACCGGTTATTACAAATAGTCATGTGATTAGAATTATTCGTTCTTGCAAGAACGTTGCCCTTCTGGACATTGATATATTAGCTACATGCACTTCAACTGCATTGAAGGTTTTAAGTAACTACTAGTTACTTTGTAGAAACCTACACATGGTGACAATCTAAATAATTAAATACGTTTTTGTTTTTAGATACAGGTATAAGTCAGATGAAAAAAAATATTACAACAAATTCAAGATATACTAATGTTTAATTTTCCACGTAGTAGCTGCTAACATTTAGACATTTATCCCATTGCGTTAGACATTCGTTAATAGTAATGTTCTTTTCCAAGAGACCTGCACAAGTTTCCAATTTACTTTAGCCCTGCAATTTTTACTCTTAAGCACGGCTGGATTTAATTTAAAAATTTTTTTAGAATCCTCAAAAACTCCCAGATACAAAGTTTTATTGCAATTCTTTCGAATTAATAATAATCGCAACATGAGTAAAATATCAAATTACATAAATTCTATTTTTAACAATTTTGAAGAGTGAAAACCTAAACGTTCTTTAACTGTTTTATTTTCGAAAAAGCTTGTTAGGTTCTTGAATCTTGTGTGATTTTGAATTTTTACAAAACTTACTCAAAACAATTATATTTTTAGCACCTAAATCTTTATTTTAAAAAATCGAGTTTGTTATGTGAAGAAGAGGCGCAGTTTTAAATAAATAATTATATTGCTATTAGAATATAAGTTTTTTATACATTTTTTGAAACTGAATTTGCCATAGTATAAATACAAGATCTCGTAATAAGACGTTTGTAAAACGTCTAAATGAAAGAATTACATTTTAGTTTTGAGCAAATTTCGATTATCCATACAACACATTTTTTCTTAATTTTTGCAACGAACATTTATGTCGGAAAGCTTTTGAGGATGCTAAATAGATTTGAAATCAAATATAACCTAGATTGGTAGCTAGGGTAAGTATCTGAAATTTGGCGTAGTAGATTGGTATGGAGATGTGGAAATAATTCAAATTATGTAGCTTACGTTTCTTTAGGGGTCTATAAAAACAACCAAAATTCAAAATCATTACGCTTAAAAATATAGAAGTTAATAAGGTTACTTCATATCAAGTGAGACATAGTGTATATTCGCTAACATATCGGGTTGACAGCTGTAAGTGCCTCCACATTTAGCTACAAAGACTTGCTCCTTTCAAGGGTACGTGATAGTGTTGTAGCTGCCGTGTTCGTGTGTTTAGTGTTCATGATCGTGTAATTCAAAAGTGCAAATTAATACTTTTAATCTTTAATTGATTCTCTCAACTTATTCTGTCACTTGGAGTACCCCCAAATATCGACTCTTGTACCCCACTTTGGAGACCACTGATGTAGGGACCCTGATATGTGAAGCTCTGAAGAAATCTCGATGATTTTATCAAGATTGCAATACCTCCTTCGCCTTTTAGACGTGGGGGCAACCATTAGAGAAATTTTTTCTTAAATAAAATTGAGAGGTGTTGTATGATCTGATTTTTTAAATTTTCTGATTCTTCTTGGTCCAGAAATTGATATGTCGTTTTAGATAAAAGGAGGTTCTAACCAATTTTCTAAATTTTTCCAAGATATCTAGAGATTTCCAAATTTTAAAAATTTTAAGAGGTAGATCTTGAAACATTTGTTGTGGTAAATTGGTAATACTTTTAAAATCTTTTAAAGTATTGACGAAGTTGCGAAATCGGAAATCAAAAATGTATATTCCAAAAATGCATATACTTTCCAGCATGAGAGTGTTTCGTATATAAGCATATTTACTGAAATTCTTATATATATAGTGTGAGTATCTATAAACTCGAAATACGACCATTAACCAAAAAGGGAATGCTCCTTTGATTTAAAAACTATATTTTTTGCAAACGGCCGCTTTTTGGTGTTCTTGTTGTCGATAATGAAACTAATAAACCTTTAGACCAAGCTACATTTGCGCTTATATCTTCAAGTAGATTAACAATCAACCTTGTAGTTGTATAACTAGAACTCTATACTTTAATGAACATTTGCAAAGGGATCTTTTATATACCAATTTGGATCTGACAGTTTTAAATCTCTTCGAAAAGATAGCATTTTTGTTTCATTAATCTTTCCAGGACTGAGAATTGAACTGGCAGCTCTTGGATAAGTAGTCAAAATGACTAACCACAGAACTCAGCATTTTTTATTTTAATTTCACTAATTGCCACAGGAATTTTGCTCAAATAAAGATTTTTTTCTAAATATATCAAAATAAAAAAAATACAAGCTTATATACCATGGTATATAGCTTTCAAATATACAGTGTATACACAGAAATGTTGTACATAAAAAAAGCAATGCTAACAATTACTAAGGATCGACTATGTTTGTGGTCATGTAAGATAGCAACGTTGTTTGTTTTATTGACCTCGCAACGAGATTTTGTTGGTGGCACTGTCAGTTTATGTTAAATTGAAAGTTAGCAGGTTACGTTTTACATCAGTCTGTGTCAAATAGCAAACAAAACCTAAAATGATAATCACAAATTTGACATAGACTGCCAGTGCCACCAACACCTCGTTGCGTGGATGATAAAACAAACAATGTTGCTATATTACATGAGCACAGATATAGTTGATCCTTTGTAATTTTTTACATTACCTTTTCCCTATGTACATTTCCGTTTACACAATTTATATAGTATAGTATGCTGAATAGCGAAACTGTAATCGTAAGCCGAAATTAAAGACAATGGTGAAACTAACCAAATGTCACATTCTTATAATTCGCTCTCAAAGAAAAGGAAACTGCTTTAAAGGGTTTCTTATATCTGCATGCAAATATAAAATTTTAAAGTTTGCTATTTAAAAACTACTTACATGATATTAGTAGCAACTCCCGTAATCTGCAATAAATGCGACATTGCGATCGCTATGAAGTTTGTCTCAAATCCATGAATGTTGGCACGTTTCCTTCAACGCGATTGTATTATTCCGAAAAAAACGCCTTGACCATTGTCCAAAGTAATGCTGTAAAAGTAGTTTATATAAGTCATATATATATACTATATGTGGAGAATACTACTACTTTTAAAGTTTCTAATTATGGTCGCGTACTACCATTTGTAGAATTTATACCTCGTACATTCTTAGAACAACAGCTTTAGCTAGATGATGTATTTTAACTGAACTATTTAACATTTTTATCTAAACTGTTATTAATGGTTATAATTAAACAGATACCAACAAGTTAGAGGAACATACCTTACTGGTGCATGCAAAGTAACACCACATCTCTATATCCATTCTTTAGTGGCTACCATTACAAGTCCATTGACATTTTTCTATTCTTCTCTTGAGGCTACTGCCAATATAGTTGTCTCCGATGATTAAAAATCTTAACTTTAGAGTTTATTGGTACTGAGTTGAACAATATCTGGAACAGAATAATACTGTATTACACAGAATTTAGTTGAGGTACATACTAGTTTCAAATTGCTTTGAACTCAGCGATGATAGCATTTCCTCGACAACTATTATAAAAAATTATAGGTACGGTTTTTATTTCTAAATAATTTTAAAGTTGTGCTGGAAGTATCACTATACTTTCCATGCAAATTGATCGTGAAACTTAATAGCCTACAAACAGACACTTCCTTAATTTTTTATTAATGCTGTAACGTTACGTAACTGTTTTAAAAATTTTATTAAAAAAAACGATATGCAAACGACTAGAATTCACACTTAAATACACTTTATAAACAGGAATAAGGTTTAAATCTTGTTGAGTAAAAGTGTACGTAATTCTTTTTCCGTTTTAGGTAAATGTTCACTAAATACACTCATTTCATGTTATAATAACTTTTAAGTTATTTTGTCTGTATGCAAAAGCAATTAGGAGGAATGAGAAAATTAAATGCAATTCTCTAAGATTTAAACAACTATGTATACATAGTGTACGTTTTATTAGAAAAATAAAGGGTCTATACAATAAATAAGTACAATCAACTAAAACACCAGATCGATTGTACCATAACAAATGAGATACGTGATACACAATGATCGATGGCATGAACAGTCAATACACAACATGACAAATTTAACAACTAGGAAAGTAACATATTAATAATCATCATGGTGTCCACCATAACCACCTAAGCTATGCCCATGTTGTGCTGGTGCAACGTAGGCGCTTTTATGGGTGGTTTCCGGATGAGAAGCATGTCCCTTCTTAATGACTTGAGCATTGAATCCATTTTTCTTATCGGCGGTGTACTTTACAATGCGGATGGTACCATCGGGTTCATGGAGAGAATATTCGCCCTTTACTACATCTCCGTCGCGGACTTCGTGATGGCTGTGATGATCTCCAGTATGGTGATCAGCAACTCCATATTTAAATTCGTATTTTGGGTAAGCCTGGATAACAATCTTCTTTATAATTGTTTGTAAACAAATTTAGCACACTTACATGATAATCAACATGTTCTTCTTCATGGCCGTGTCCGTGTCCATGCCCATGACCGTGTGAAATAATTGGTGCATGAACAGCATGAAGAGGGGCGGCATGAATATGTCCAAGAAGAGCGTGGCCACCACCGTAGCCATCGTCATCTCCACCTGCTAGATGCTGTCCTTCATGTCCTCCCTGTATAAGATTAAACGAAGCGTACGAGGAACCTCCATGTCCACCGTGTCCATGTTGAGCAGCGCTGAGGGAAACGGCCACAAAGGCTAACACTAGTATCTGAAAAAAGTGAATTCCTTTAGCTACTCGTCCTTACGTAATGTGCACAAATTATTTTCTCCATTAGTAAAATTATGATCTAGACATTTCACTTTTTAACTAATTCCGGTCTTACTTTAGCGAACATCCTGCTTTTCTTGATGGTACTAAACGTTGGAA
>CALNHX010012643.1:0-23555 GCA_940337035.1 Agriotes lineatus
TCTGAGGGATTAAAAGTGGTACATCTCTTAAACCATAGGCTTAACTTGGATGGGCAATGGGGGGCAGTGGCCCCCCCAAAAATTTTGATTTTAAAGTGCAAGTGCAGCATTTTTTTGCAATTTAGGATTAAAAATTTCGTGAAGTCTTGATTTTGCAACCCCTACGCCCCACCCAAAGTGATTACCCCAAGTTACGCTCATGTCTTAAACTTATGCCTAAAGTAGGTGTGCAGAATAGCTATTTGTGCAACAAGTGCTAGAAGTGGATGTCTATGCACGAGATATGAAAATTATGAAACGAAGCCGAAGGCATAAACACTTTTAGCACGAGTTTGCACACAATATTTTTTCTACGGCCTTAAATTTACTGTTTTTAATCCATAAATGTCGATTTAACAAAGGTTTGCATTTATGGCAGTTATAATTTATGTCATAGTAAAGACATATCCTTGACGGCACAGGTGACTGTTTCTGCAGCCGGTAACTGTCAAAGTTAGTTATCAAAGGTAATTATAATAGTACGCATTTTACTTTATTTATTGCATAATGCTTTAATTATTTAAAAAACACCTTACGTCTAACGAAAGAAGTAACTAGAATAACGTTAATACCTAACTTCCAGTTCAAAATTCTAAATTCAACACCATCTGTTTACTTTAGAGCATGGGCTAAAAGTAAACAGCTGATTTCCCTTTTAACATGCAGATTTTTAGTGAAGCAAGCTATTACTAAAAGGCCTACTTTTAGTAGTGGTCGTAGAAATAGTATATTATACATCAAGGTAGCGAAGCGCGGTATTATAACCTGAGCGCATATTAGATACTGAGCGCGCTCAGTATCTAAAGCGCGAAGGTTATAAGACGATTCGCTACCGTGGTGTATATACTATTTTTTGCACTACCAAACGGCTTAATACCTAAATTCTCAACAAATTTCGAAAATATTTTAACTGTCAACCTGACAATACAGCTCTTTAAAACGTCAAAATTAAAATAGTCATATTTGATAACTTAGCAATTTATTAGTTACCACGGTGAAAATTGTTTATTTTACTTTCTCTCCCTTGGTGGAAAAAATCAACTTCGGCGACCTAAAAATAGGCCAATAACGGTGCGTTCTGAGACTAGTAGTGCAAAAAAATACTTAATGGGAAGTTTGATATTTAACTGGATCTCTGCATTGCCGTTAGTTATGCTTACTTAAATTAGTCTTTATAACAGTTTAATATTCTCATATTAGCGTGCATAGAAAGTCTACCATTTCAATATTTAAATTATATTTGAGGATAGTGTAATGGAAACTAACCCTATTCTTGTTTTAATGTGTGATCTTCTTTGCCGTATTCTTTATGACATTGCTATCACCAAATACCCACATTTATACTCTCGTTATCTCTAAGAAATATTGACGTAGCAGGTATTAACATGTTTTTCTTTTGTCGTAGCTATTAACAATAACAATTTAGTTTTAGTACATGTATTTGTGTTGGTCAAAGTAGAATTAAGTGTTTTTAATAAAATTAAAAATCACGAAATAGTATAAGTATTATAACCTGAGCGCGAAGGTTATAAGACGATTAGCTACCGTGGTGTATATATTATTTTTTGCACTACCAAACGGCTTAATACCTAAATTCCCAACAAATTTCGAAAATATTTTAACTGTCAACCTGACAATACCGCTCTTTAAAACTTCAAAATTAAAATAGTCATATTTTGTAACTTGACAATTTATTAGTTACCACGGTGAAAATTGTTTATTTTACTTTCTCTCCCGTGGTGGAGAAAATCAACTTCACGACCTAAAGCTAGGCCAATAACGGTGCGTCCTGAGACTAGTAGTGCAAAATAGTATATTATACATCAAGGTAGCGAAGCGCAGTATTATAACCTGAGCGCATATTAGATACTGAGCGCGCAGCGCGAAGTATCTAAAGCGCGAAGGTTATAAGAGGATTCGCTACCGTGGTGTATATACTATTTTTCGCACTACCAAACGGCTTAATACCTAAATTTCCAACAAATTTCGAAAATATTTTAACTGTCAACCTGAAAATACAGCTCTTTAAAACGTCAAAATTAAAATAGTCATATTTGGTAACTTAGCAATTTATTAGTTACCACGGTGAAAATTGTTTATTTTACTTTCTCTCCCTTGGTGGAAAAAATCAACTTCACGACCTAAAAATAGGCCAATAACGGTGCGTTCTGAGACTAGTGGTGCAAAAAATTCATTCTATATACTACGCGTATATGAAAATAAGAAAATGTAATTAAAAATTCGACTCATAGAATCAAAAATGAAATTACGATTTCGCAACAATAATGCCTTTATACCGGGTGGTTGGTCATACCTCTGAACATAGGCAATTTACATGGCTTATCATGGTTTATGCATATTTCTGCTTACCATTTTTATGGAAAGAAATGGTAGTGGTACTAAATTAAAGAGAATAATTTTCCTCGTCGTTTAGTATTAAAAACTTATTGGATAATGTTAATTGTGCATAAAAATAATTTTAAAGTTTAGATAGTCCCCTCACTTATATTTGGGTTTTCTAGGAGAGCGATTTCCAAGTTGCTATATAGGACGTAGATAACCATTCCCTATCGTCCATCTTCAGCATAGTGGGTTAGTGTTAAGGTTGGGGATTGGAACGAAGAAAATGCTCCAATCTTCCCTCTCGCTTTATTGTGTTGCAGAGTGCTACCACCTGGAAATTTATAGTCAAACTAGTTATAAACATGTCTACTTTAGGTAAGTATACGACTAACTAAGGTGGTATTCTCTGCTGAACAGATGTCAGGTGTTTGTGTTTTGTAACGTCATGCCCAGACAACAGGTGCAAATAGATTATAAAAATTACAAGACATAAAAAGTTATCTAGTAATATTTGTAACTCCAATCTCGTGTATTGTATTTCTTTGACCTGGCAACTTTGTGCATGTGCGATATCAACAAATACGAAGAATTTGACGTTAGTTATACAAATATAACAATGGTTACACCTAATTTCGCACGTCGAAAGAGAAGAAATAATAAAGCAACTGCTTCAAGAAGGGGTACGCAGATACGATATAGGGTTTTCAAAGTTAAGTCGGCACTATTGCTAACTTCGTTATTATTGGAGCTACAAAGTCAGTTAAATAGGCAAACTAGTAGTATTTTTTTATTTTATTACGATGGTGAAAACGGAATCAAAATCGAACAACGCGTTCGCGAGTTATATCAAAAAGTTCAATTTTTTCAAATGGGTCACTCAGTATACAATATTTACAATCGATAGGAAATTGAATTCTGAACAAAAAGTGTCCTATGTCCTTTTATCCTAATGTCGAAAATGACAAAGGTATTGATGATTTTTCAAATTCGTCAAGGTGGCTGTGTTAGTGGCAATTTTGCCTTATCATAAAATAGAAATTAAAAAGAATATCAATGAAGTGAAATAATATCGTTTATTTCAAATTATTCTATGAACTTCTAAAAACAAAACTCAAATTAGATGTTCAAAAACATCACCATCTTGCTCCAAGTATTCTTGAGCCCGCTTGTAAACGCTTCTAGTGGCCCTGGCAATGACATAACTCGCGAACGTGATGTTCTATTTTGATTCCGTTTTCAGTTTTCACCATCGTAATTGGCGAAGAAATACTACTATTTAACTGACTTTGTAGCTCCAATAATGAAGAAGTAAGCAATAGTGCCGACTTAACTTTGAAAACCGTATAAGAAAAGACGTGGAAATTCTTTTTAACAGCATCATTGAGAAAATACCTTTGCTGACACGTATGCTTTCATTCAATAATGAAATGGTGCAACATTCTAATGTTTTTTTCACAGAAACAGGCCAATTTTGTAGGGGTATTTTAAAGGAAATTGTCGAAGATTGTAGCCGTAGCGAATCTGCAGTTTCAAGTAAACAAGAAACATCCGATATTACTGCAGAAATCATTGAAGAAAATGAGTATGACTTTACATGGGGGTCTGTGCAAGAATACGAAGAGTAAGTAGTACAGGGTCCGGCAGAATGACCGACCCTATTTAAATTGTTAATAACTGTTTCAAAGTTTACAATATTTTTATTTTTTTTTCAAAAATGTAAAGTAAAAACTTGCCAATTTTAGTTACAATATAATTTATTTATTAAAAATATTAGCACTTGCTCCAAATTAATTTGGTTATTATTATTCAGTAGTTGAAGGAATTGTTCACAAAACGTAACCCGAACTTCTAAATCTCGTGGTACCTAGTAATTGGTGCACGACTTGAACTTTGTAAGGATGAAATTTTAAATCCTTTAAAATACGGTGAAGAGTTCTGTCTGATAGGCCCAACTAGATGAATTTAATCAAATTAAGGATTAGGTTAATCTGTATTAGTGTGAAAATGAAGTTTGAGTTTGAGTGATGTTATTTTTAAAACCACGCTGTGGGTCGATTATACCTAGGTACTACCGTTTAGAAGCAGCTCATTTGAAAAAGAAATTCGAAAACTAGATAAATGCAAATTAACAAGACAAATCAATTTTAATTCATTTACATTATATTACAAATCAATTATTACCAATAAAACTGTTTCAATTGCAATTGAAATTCTACTATTTTTCTGATTCTGAGTAACTTCTTTAATAATTTCTTTAATAAAACTAAGCCTACTACAATTTTTCAATTACCTCCATTTATTTTTGATGGCAGTAGACTACTGGCGTGCAGTAAAATTATTTAAAATTGCAATAATAACCCCGAGTATAGATGAAATAAAATTAAATTTGTCAGAAAATGGGTAAGAAAGATGCAGGGGTGTGTAGTGAAGAAATGAAATATACTGTATTTTTAAGTTAATTGAATATAAAAAGAACTACGAAAAAGAAATTAAATTGATTATAAAAAGTCAACATGTGCTTATCAAAAATAAACTAAATTGTTAATACAAAAGTGCATATGTATTTAAAAAAATATATTAAATTCTTTATAAAAAAAGTAGAAATGTATTTACACAAAATAAACTACACTGCTAATAAAAAATCTTTGGTAAATATGTATGCACTTTTTTATTAACAATTCGGTTTATTTTTGTAAATTTGTACTGTTTTATTAAAAATTCAGTTTATGTTTGGTAAATACATGTGTACTTTTTTTTTATAAACAATTCAATCTAGTTTTAATACATTTTTATGCTATTTAGACAATTCTTATAAAACATTTATAAAATAATGCTTTTTAGAGGTGCGAGTCTAGCGACAGGGCCGTATCAAAGTTAGAAACAAATAGTAATTTTTATTAAATGTAATCTTATAATAGATATTTATGCATTTAGGGAGATATGAATATGTTTTTTCCCTGAGGTTGACATGTAAGTCAACCGAAGGTAAAGAACATGAATATCTCCCGTGGTGCATACAATATTTTATCTACTAGAATATTCGTAAAAATAGTATGAAATTTCAAAATGTCATAATGACATTTATAATTAGAATATGTAAGTAACATCAAGGATTTCCTCATTGTATGGTTGCTAAGACGTTAATTGTAGTTGCATTGTTACCATGAGTTTGAGGGAGAAATAATTTGACAAGTCCCTTGGGAGTTATGAGTAGCTTTTCATATTTTGTTTCTATGACGAAAATGTACAATATCATGTTGCTAGTAGATAAAATATTTTATTTCTTACAAAAATACGATTTTGTAACTAAACAACCAAAAGTAAGAAGATTAATACGTACAGCAGCTGAACAAGTCAGGTTAAAAATGAAGTTTTTTCATTTTTAATTTCAATTTATTCAGTAACTGTACCTTGTATAAAAAAGTTTATTAAGCTTTCTTGTTTATATTTTTGTAGTTTAATTCAAAATTCTAGTAACTTCACGAAATCTACATTCATCATAGGCGAAAATGGTTTTTCTGCATAGGGTTGCTAACATTGTGCCAATCCCCGACGAAAAAAATTGAGGAGGGCGGGGTGTTAAAATAACTGAAAAATATCGATGGTAATATGAATGAATAGTACTTTCCAATACAGAAGAGAAAGGCATACGTTTTTCCAAAGTGTGAGAATGAGGCGCAAGTGCGAAACGCGAGGACTACAAATACATAGAAGAAAAAATGGCGTTTTCTCCTGCTTATATACAATTTTTTCCATGACCGGGATCAGAACAACAAGAAACGAGTATTACTGCAAATTAGAATTATGCTGCAATATTTAGAAGCCTTTGAATTGTGCTACTCTGCGAGTACAAACAATATCATCAGAATACATAAATACATTGAACAATTTTTCTTTAGAAGTAATAACCTATGTTAAAATTTTTAGCAATTTTTTGTACTTATTATTAATTACTATTTTCGTTCAATAGAGACGACGAGTACGACCGAAAGCAAGACCTCAAGATGAAATTTTAAACCACTTCGGCCCAGGGCGGTGACCTCAATCACAGTGTATCTGCTATTAATCTTGTATTGAAAATAAAGTAGTGTAATAAAACATACTTTTTTATTTGTCAATATTTAAAGTTTTTTATATCTGTTTAGGCAGCATTATAGGAGGTATAAATTGAGTTGTAAACGTATAACATTTACCAATATATCGCAGTAAAGTTTGGTAACTGTATCTGTTTTCTTGTAAGGTGTTGCAAAGTGATTCTGGTGTGCTGTTAAATGGCAGAAAGGTTTTGAAGGTAAATATCGATTGATAAATTTGAAATATATTATCAAGTTGATTAATTTGGTACCTAGTTATTATCAAAAACTATGTAGTTGTAGATAAATTATTGCACTTGACTTGCATATAATCGCTGTATTACACTTGGATGATTTCATCTTCGCGTAATATAGCTTACACTATATGCTTGTTAAATAAAATAGTATTTTCCGCAACCAAAAGTAATTACTTTTAATACCAAAATCTGTCATTGAAGTTGACGTTTCTCTTACTGACACAAAAAGTGTATGTTGCTATGTAACACTTTTAGTTCCTAGGAAGTACTTTTACTTCCATGGAACTAAAAGTAACTTCCATTTGGTCGTCTGTGAATGTAGTTGTCATAATGATTTTTAAATGAGAAACGTCAAAAGTAATCAATCATCTAAAATTTTGAATATTTTGTACTTTTCTAGGTTGCAGAAAAAATAGTATGTATTATTTGGATTAAAAGTGACCCTGTTTGACTTGCAATTTTTGCATTTGCTCAGCTACGGTGCGCTTTGTCTTGCAAATGCAAACATAATTGCTCGTCAAACAAAGTGCCACTTTTAATTCTAATAAAACAATATACTATTAATTCTAGGAACTAAAAGTGTTGCATTGCAAAATACACTTTTTGTGTCAGTAAGAGAAACGTCTACTTCAATGACAGTTTTGGTAGTAATCACTTGAAAACCGGTTGCCGAAAAACATTCTTTTTCAACCTAAAAATAATAGATACTTATGCATTAACGGAGATATGAATATGTTTTTTCCTTGGGTTGACATGTGTTACAGACCGATGGCTTCTAGTCTGAGGTCTGTAAGTCAACCGAAGGTAAAGAACATGAATATCTCCCATGGTGCATACAATATTTTATTTACTAGCAATATTAGTAAAAATTAAATTTTGGGGTTACAGATATTTTTGTATATAAATTAGTAATTTGGAGATAAAATCAGCTATGCTGGCATTGTATTAGCTTAGCTACTTGAAATTTCTACATGAAAAATAAGTTTCAATCAGAACTCTGTATTGTCAAAAACACATTAAAATTTTATTTAAAAGGTTGTAACGTTACGCTGGTTATACCAGCTTCATCATATAAAATAAATTTAAAATACAAGCCTTTTGCAGTAGTTATTCTGAAAGTTTAAACAAGCAAGCAATTAGAGAATAAGTGAAAGAATAAAACCTCACATTTAATACATACCAAGAAAAAACATATCGTATCTTAATAATTAGGATTCATTACATCTTCTTGTTTAAAATTGAAATATAATTTTTCTTATTCTTTCAAAACTCCAACTTTTGCCAATAAGTATTGAAAAACAGGAAAGGGTTGTGATTATTTTCTGTTTTTTTCGTATGTTTTCTTAAAAATTATTTTGCTAAAAGACAGATATTAATAGTTAATAGAGAACAGTTTTGTTAAAAGAATAGTAATCACCTTTGTAGTTTTGTCGTTTTCTTTTAAAGTGCATTCTTTTTTATCCTAATCATTAAGATACGATATGATTTTTCTTGGTATGTATATAATGTGAGGTTTTATTCTTTCACTTATTCTCTAATTGCTTGCTTGTTTAAACTATCAGATTAACTACTGCAAAAGGCTTGTATTTTAAATTTATTTTATCTTATGAAGCTGGTATAACCAGCAAAACGTTTTAATTAACTTTTAAATAAAATTTTGATGTGTTTTTGATAAAAATAGTATGAAATTTCAAAATGTCATAATGACATTTAAAATTAGAATATGTAAGTAACATCAAAGATTGCCTCATTGTATGGTTGCTAAGACGTTGCCTATAGTTGCATGGTTACTACAAATTTGAGGGAGAAATAATTTCAAAAATCCCTTGGGGGTTATGAGTAGCTTTCCATATTTTGTATCTATAATTCGTATTTCATTCTAAGCGTTTCTGTTCAGCTATTAATTATTACGTATAGTAAAATAGTTAGAAATCTACACTCTAATAATAACCATCCACTATCATTTGGATTCGTTATTTACCGTATTGTAAATTTCGGATTAGCCACTAAACTGCAAGTAGAAATTTCCCGGTATTCGACAATGTCACAACCTTGATTTTGAAGCGACATCTGTCTTACAATTGCTGAACTATATGTGCGCTATTTTTGTGGAAATGTTATCAGGTGTTTACAAAACCGGCACAAATTTCCGAATATTCCAATGAAATATTTGCCCTAAATGACAACCGCTTCAAATTTTTTAGGAATCACGTATTATCAAAAACTAAACGTCAGAAATAGTTCAATGAGGTCTTAAATGAAAGATCAAAAATCGTATATTCCTGTATGCTATTTTACAGTTTCTGTTTTCTATTTCTCACAAGTAAATTTTACTGTTGGATGACAGAAATACAAATGAAAAATGTCTACAAAAGCGTCGATATTTTAAATACAATTTTACAGCGCAAGCGAATCTGTTACCATTTATAAAATTGCTTATCCTGATCAGCCAACATTCGTCTTTGAAATGAAGGCTTGTTTAACTTCATACGACGCGTGTGAATCGATAATACGTGATTCCTATGCATCAATCTGTCCCTATTATTTCAACATAAGCCAAACGCCAGCCTTAATAACACGCTATTGCTGCATCTGATGAAACACTCGGTGTGAGTGTTCACGAGCGGCTGCTAATGTCGGAGGTACAGCCAAGTTGAACTATGCAGGCGTATGCCGCTTGGCGATTGTCTTTATGTAAAGCTTGTGACGTAAGATGCCCAACCTCCCGCTTCCTTTGTTCTATACAATGATAGAAAAACATCTCACCAACATCAGGCGCTGCATCAGTTGATATTTGGGATTATTGAATTTCTGTTTGGGCTGTTCTTCGGTGGGTGGTTTTCTAAAAGGCGCAATTTTTTTTTTCGATAATTGGATAAAACTGAATCGCATCCTGTGAAGAGTTGTATTGTTTGAAGAAAGTCTTTCATATCTCTTATACCATCTTGAATAGCTCCAATATGGTGTATCTTATCTGGGTGGGTCTTTGTTCTTGGCATGATCATCTTCAGACAGGTGTTCGGTGGAACAGGGCAATCAAAAGCATCAGAAAATCTGTGTCTTCACCAACCAAGTCTGCTTGAGACCCTATTTTGGCCTTTGGAATAGTGGTGGACACAATCAGCACATCAGCATTTGCTTCGGCTGGAGATACCTGCTCCGTGTAAGCGACTGCTCAAAAGCTAGACGAGTCGCATTTTGTTACCGTTGTTTGAGAAAAATTCAGACTGTCTCAGAGTGACATGAGGTGATTTTTTCACGGCTACGTCATGTAGCAAGATTTCTATGATCGATACAGAACAGAAGACGGGGCTTTTGTTTTCGGTCTTTTACCATATCCATTAAAAACGATGACTGCTTGTCCACAATGTACTAGGAGGTACGCTGTATACTGCTGACATATTTTTTGAAACGTCGCTGGACGCTGCCATGCAACACTATCAACTATATAGAATACGCCTTGCTGTTGGCTGAGTCGAAATTGACGACAAATTTAGCACTATAAACTATTTTGTGCCCTTCCTCATTAGACCCCTTTATCAAACGAGAAGAAGGATACGCAAAAAGTTCAAATTTGAAGATCTCAGACAGCTGTTCTTCAGTTCTCACTGAGCACACCAGTCTATAAGCCGGTTAGGGTTTACACAGACTGATACATTACGCACTTGCACTGATTTTCTTCTTCTCAATCAACTTCAATGATGCAGTACCAACTTCTAGTGCCTTGTTACAAATTACATTTATCAGAAACCACGCCAGTGGATAGAGATGCAAGTTGACTTGTTCTATTGAATGGATTACATTCCTGGAACTAGTCGATGAAGCACTGAACATGCCTTTCTGAGGAGATAAATACAGCACCATTACATTTATCCACTGCTTCCACTATTCTTGAAGATGTATGCTTGGAGTGTAGCCATGTAGCAATAGTGGAAGATGAAATCCATCAACCCCGCGTCTGTATAACGCTAGTTCCTACATCAAATTTTAATTATACACAAAATGTATTAAATTTGATACATCGCCTTATCGAGCATTACATCTAACCAGCGCTCGAACCAGCGATAGCAAACCCTTACCCACTATGCGCAAAGTTGCGCTGAATGGCCGACTGCCCCGCTTCTCACTCAACGATTCCTGAAGCGGTTGTTTTGATAACACGCCCGAAGAGTATATAAGAAGACTTCTAGACCAGTTCATCTCTCTTGAGTCTATCAATCCTGACCAGCAACTGTTCTAGTCTGAAAGAGCCTTTCGCCCTAAGCCCTTTTGGGCTTAGAACCTTATCCTGTGTGTCGAACTTATCTCAAACTCTTCTCCTGACGTTAGACGAAGGCCCGTCTCCTAGCGTATCCACTTGGAAACCTGACCTGCACGTTAGACTGAGGCGGTTAATGCCCGATTCCTAGCGTATCAACTTAAACCCGAACCTGCATGTTAGATTGAGGCGGTGAATGCCCGGCTTCTAACCTGTTTCCCTATAACTTCAAAACCTCACTGCGCTCCGCCGCAATAATTTTCCAAAGCTATTAATAACAATACCTATAATAATCAAATTGCACGTTCCGCCTGAATGTGGTTCGAGCCCTATGGCCGCATGCATTAACTTACCTGAAGGGTCCGCTCTGAAAGTTTAAATACGTTCTCCAGAAGCCTGAAGCCCAAGTCCTCCTTCGGGACCAAGCGCCGGAAAATTCATCACAGGCCCGTCGAGCTGTCAAAGCTCGCTGCCCCCTGAAATTTGGCGAATTACTCCAGGTTGAACTTTACGATACCGTGACTTCGGAAGTAACGCCAGGCCAGCCGGCCTCCACAGCTCAGTGGTTAAGCATTCTGGTTACTGATCTAAGGGTCGAGAGTTAGATCCCTGATCCCGGTAAGGTTTTTAAAAAATAAAAAATTACAGATGATAACCTCTACAGAATGCCATATTCGGAAGTGATATAAAGCCGTGGGTTCCATGTTACTACGATGTGTAGCACGTAAAAGATCCCTCGCTAGGGTTGGAACTCCTTAGTTTGGGTCAAATTCTAAGTAGGACTAAGGTACCCTGTACTCTGCCATGCCTAGACCTTGTCCACGGGGTTGGCAAAGAAGGTCTATGAAGGCCTACTTGCTTGGCATCAGTCTCTCCACAACTAATACTAACTAACTAACTAACGCCAGGCTATCGTAGGGCACCAGCAAAACCCGCAGCAAACCTTACACAACCCCAGAGGCGCAGGTATTAAATCTTCGTGGTTTATTCACATCATTCCAGCACCTCCAATGTAAACAACACTGGGACTTGAAGGTCGCCCATCTTGGACATTAACATACAGGGGCCAAAATTCATACTTGGCTCGATCTCCTCAATCTCGGAAAAAGCAGTCTGACCCTATATATATTTGAGTTAATGTGAACATTTCTCCAATTTGAGCTAATCTATGGTATAAATTTAGAGAGGGGGCAAAACGTTACAGAACGCTCTGCGCAGGGACTTTTAAAACTTTACAATGCCATTGCGGCCGGCCACCCATAGTGTGTTGTTTACTAGCATAGCGCGTCCATCAGCTGGTGCCTAACGTAAGCAGTAACGTAAGCTCGGCGGCACGATTTGCTACCTAGATGTAGTTATCAACCAATAGACGCATATTTAATTAAGGGACGTATTATTCCTATTCGACCTGTGCATGCTTTGTTTCAGATAGCGCCTTTTACAGTGTAAAGATTGGTGTACGGCGAGACGTGAGAGATCAGAGCGTGCAGGTAGGTCCAGTGGTTGCGCAGTCTCGGCCCAAAGAGTCCCAATATTACCATTCCAGTATTTGCGTTCACGAAATTGTTATTTGAGCTTGCAGCTTATGAGAATTCTTATCGACGCAGTATCTTGAATACTTCGCTCCCGTTTAACCGCCCAGGCCCGGTTATTCGAGTTAAGACAGGCTTGGTGGCGCCCTCATAATTTTGACGTACCCTATATATATGCCTCAACACGCTTGCCCAGAACGTACCGTGTGACTCACGCCCGACTCCCTGAGCGTTCCAGCCGAGGCCTTTAGCCTGTTTCTAGCCAATCTCAGGGCAAGTGTGCCAGTTTTCCAGGACTGATTCCGTGGTGCGATGCTCACCTTGGGTGGGTGTCGTAAAGTTGTTTTAATACCGTAACAGGCAAATTTTGGCAGCCCAACGTGTGGGGCTTTTGGAGGCTTTTCAGGCCTTTCAGGCTTTTGTTGGTTGTTGTCATTTATTTTGAGTACCAGATGTTGTTGAGTGAAGGTACCGACCTTGTTTTTTTTAAGTCTTTTCGAAGGCTTAGTTGGGAGTTTCGATTCCCTGTCGCTTACATTGTTTAGCCTTAGGCTAAGTTGACACTTTTGTTGTACCGAACTGACGTTTATCAATTTTGACGTTCACGTTAGCGAGGTTTATCGATTTTGACGTTGATGATTACCGATTTTGACATTTTTTTTCCTCTATCGTTTGGTGTTGTACCGAGTTGATTTTTGGTAAGCAGGTTGGAATTCTTTTTCACCTTCATGACCGTGTTTTGGTTTGTTGATAAGTTATGGTGTGCTGTTGGTGTGTTTGGGGAGATTCGCTCGTGCGGTTATTAGGTCCCTCAGGCCATCTTCTTAGTTGGTTTGACGTAGTTATTTTCGTTGAACTTTTATTTCATTTTCATTATTATCATGTACCGCCCAACTTTGTTTACCGACTTCTTCATGGACACCCCTAACAGTTATCGCAGTGTTTTGTACACATACCGTTAGCATTTAACGAGTCTTTACCGCTGGTCGGAATGCTTCGTACTTGTTGACGTTTTGTTGTTATTTATCGTACCCTTTTTGTCTGATGACGTCATGTTGTCATGTATCGTGTTCTTTGTGAACAGTTTCGTTGAAGCTTCTGAGCTTTGTGTGGCGGTAATGGCCTGCTGTCCGCATGAGGTTTCTTAAGTGTATAGTGTTTGAGTGTTTAACTATTTTTGACTCTTTTTGCGTAGCGATGCCCTATTGTTTTCGTGGCCTAGCGCTCTTTTACCGTACCGTTAGCCGTCGCCATTTTCAACCACCTATGTGGGATTACATAAAGAGAGCGTGTTTCTGGTCATTTTGTTTCGTGCGGACCCTGTCGTCGTAAGGTAATCCCTTTGGGCCGCATGGAGTTCTGAAAAGGATTTATTGGGCATGCGTCATCGAACGCCTACACCCTTGGAGACTCGGCTCTTCCGGATTTTCTTTTGGTGTTCGTTGTTGGAGTCACTTTCGAGCTCGCGCTTTGCGGTTTAATAGTCGACTTGGCTCCGGCATCGGCATCGATTGAGGAGTTCGGTGGACTGAGTTTTTCCTATTACTGATTATGACTACTTTTGACAGTTTCTGTCACAACCATTTCCCCTTTGTGGTTGTTCATCCTCTTCCCTTGGGTATTCATACCAGTTGTGGGATCCACACAATGCGCCGATCTCGTGACGCGCAACGTGCCCTCTTCAGGTAACCCTTGTGTGGGATTTTGGACTTTCATTTCTATACCCCTGCCCTTCCCTGTGTTCTTTTGGAACGGTTGGTCGGAAGTGTCCACAGGTGTAAGACTTGTTTGTACACGATTTCGACACAAAAATTTCGTATTTCTACTGGCGTATCGAGTCTTTCTTCTTCCTCTTCTCTCTTCCCTCCTGTCGTACCCTATCTGGTGGCCAGTGTGCGTAATTCCTTTGGGGGTACAGCTATCGTATCAGCGTTTCCGGTCGTTTGAGTTCTCGTGGCGCCGCAGCCAAAATGCCCCGTTGATTTTAAGAGACTTCGGGGAACTCTCTTTCAAGTAAGGGAAGTGTCAGGTCATTTTGGGTATTTTAATTAGCCACCTAGGCTTTAGGGCAGCGTGCCCGTATGCTAAACCCTTTTAGTTACTTATTTGGCTCCATCGCCTAATTCCATAATAATGATTTTGCACATATTTGGCCCCAAACGCAGTATTTCTCGTCAGTTGGAGCACCCCTTTGCTGGTACTTTGGCAGCCGGGTGTTATCGCTCGCAAGAATTCCGAACCTTCTAGAAATCACGCCGTTGAGGCGCCTCGCCATTGGCTGTCTTTGTTACCGGAATTAATTTGTTTTATGGAGCGCATCGCCATTGGCTGCCGAGAGTCACGTGGCAATGCCGTTTGGCTCACGCCACTGCAAGGGCCATAACACGGCTTGCTTGAGGAGTTCAAGTCAGGCCGTTGATCGAAGAAGTCGCAGAGTGTGCCGTTTCGCGGCGTTCCCGCTATTTGCGGGGACGCCAGCCTGTTTTTCCCGTCTCGTGCTGTTTCAGCGAATGTTGTCGAATATGCCATCCTTTAAGAGGTCGCGTGTGATTGTGCGAGTGGCACGTCTTTACGCCAAGACGTAGGTGTGTGAAGGGCTTCTTGGGGCCAGTTCTGCGTTTGTGAGAAAGGGGGCTTTCCCTTTGCAACTCGCTGTTTTCGAGGATCTTTCTAGGCAGGACGAAGTAGGCCTCTTTGCCGCCGTAAGTGTGCTCTCAGGAGAGCGTCCTAACGCCGCCATCTTGGCGGATTCCAGCCCGTTTACCCCTAATGCCGTGTTTTGGCGATTGAGCTGCCACAGACTGCCGCCTTCTACCAACTGACTGCACGCCACTCTCATAGACCGTCTGCGGACTAAGGTATTTGTAATTGCAACCATTTAAACATAGTAACTGTCACTTGTGCGAGCGGTGGTGCTTTTGCGCTCAACTTTGTGTGGGCGGATGCATGCCCCTTGCTTGCTTGTCGCGGCTTTTAATGCCGGTTTGAGGCCACCATGCTTCGAGACGCTACTTTGGTAGCCTACTAGTAAGTTCATGTGCGCGAGCTTCACTATATTGTAGTACTGTTATCGCGCACTAACGCGCCCTTTTTCCGGAGGGCGTATTTCTAAACTGTACTCTAATATGTAAAGTGTCGAGCCTACTGCGGCCGGCCACCCATAGTGTGTTGTTTACTAGCATAGCGCGTCCATCAGCTGGTGCCTAACGTAAGCAGTAACATAAGCTCGGCGACACGATTTGCTACCTAGATGTAGTTATCAACCAATAGACGCATATTTAATTAAGGGACGTATTATTCCTATTCGACCTGTGCATGCTTTGTTTCAGATAGCGCCTTTTACAGTGTAAAGATTGGTGTACGGCGAGACGTGAGAGATCAGAGCGTGCAGGTAGGTCCAGTGGTTGCGCAGTCTCGGCCCAAAGAGTCCCAATATTACCATTCCAGTATTTGCGTTCACGAAATTGTTATTTGAGCTTGCAGCTCATGAGAATTCTTATCGACGGAGTATCTTGAATACTTCGCTCCCGTTTAACCGCCCAGGCCCGGTTATTCGAGTTAAGACAGGCTTGGTGGCGCCCTCATAATTTTGACGTACCCTATATATATGCCTCAACACGCTTGCCCAGAACGTACCGTGTGACTCACGCCCGACTCCCTGAGCGTTCCAGCCGTGGCCTTTAGCCTGTTTCTAGCCAATCTCAGGGCAAGTGTGCCAGTTTTCCAGGACTGATTCCGTGGTGCGATGCTCACCTTGGGTGGGTGTCGTAAAGTTGTTTTAATACCGTAACAATATCACACCAATAAATATGGTCTGAAATTGAAAAAATCAAAGACATCGACGCAAATGTTACCAGCTTATAGCAGGTCTACATAAAAATCTACGGTTTATACAAAAAATGTTAATATCTTAGTAGATTAGATTAGATTAGATTTAGATTCCACGACTGCCTTTTTCTGGCATGGGCACGTCAGCCCTTTGGGCTTTTTGTACTGTCGGGAGTTTTCAAGTTAGCAGGCAGACATCTTTATCTTTTACTAGATTTGCAATGTCCCCTACTAGCTTGCGGTTGTCAATAGAGTTAAGGCTCCAATCGAGTTGGTGTCTTTTACGCTCTAATGCTGGGCATTCAAAGAGGATATGATAAGCTGTTTCATCATCCTCTTGGCATAGTCTGCAAACAGGTTCATCTCTATAGATATTGATACTGTGCATAAATTCTCCGAATGCTCCAGTGCCTGTTAGTAGACTGACTACTTGCTTGATTCGAGTTCTGTTCAGTCTCAACAGGGTTTTGGTGGCTTGTGGATTCGGAGTTTTTAGCAATCTTTTGCAGTGTGTTGCTTGATTGTAGTTTCTCCACTTTAGTTGGTGTGTGGTGTTGACCCATTCATTAATAGCTGAGAAGGCTTGGTTTTTCTGAATGCTTAGACCAGGTTCTGGACCGGGGATTACGGGCTGCTTCTTTTGCGAGCTTGTCCGCCTTTTAGTTTCCTTCAATACCTTGGTGACCTGGGATCCAGCATAATTTTACTTAATTTCCCTGGCTTAAGGTTTGAAGTTTGGATTTGCATTCCTTGACCAGTCTCGATGAAGTACTGAAAGCGTTTAGCGCTTTCAGTGTTGCCTGACTATCTGAGAGAATGTGTATGTCTCGATTGAGCAGCTTCTTGTCTATGCTGATGTTTGCGCATACGTTAATAGCTTGTACTTCAGCCTGAAAGATGTTACAAAACTTTCCTAGACTGACTTTTTCGTTGGTTCTAGGATTGGTACTGTACACACCGGAGCCTGTACCCCCTTCAAACTTAGATCCATCAGTGTAAAAAATGATGTTCTTATTTGTTGGAGTTGGTAGTTGTTCCGGATTCCAACTTGTGTGTACACTAAAGTTCTTTTCAAAGTCATAGGCTTTGATTATAAGATCAGAAGCCATTTCTAATATTGGGTTGTTGATGTGTGACATGATCTTGCCATGTCCTAGATTATTAGCTGTGGTCATCCAGTGACCAGTACTTTGTAATCTGTAGGCTACCATTCTGGCTTCACCTTCCAAGAAGATGTGCAGAGGTGGCAGATTTAAAATAGCATTCAGTGCTTGTCCTGAGGTGCCTTTAAAGGCTCCAGTGATGCATAGATTAGCTAGATATTGTATTCTGCTGATTTTGTGGATCGCAGTTGCTTGTTTTATTTTGGGCCACCAGGCGATTATTCCATATGAAATTATTGGTCGAACCATGGTTTTGTACAGCCAGAAGGTCAGTTCCGGTTTGAGCCCCTACGTACTACCTATGGCTCTTTTTCCAATAACTAATGTTTGTATGCACCTGGTGATTGTTTTGTCTAAGTGGGAGTTCCAAGTAAGTTTGGAATCGATGATTAGACCTAGGTACTTAACCTCGTTCTCCCAGTTGACATTTGTCTCAAACAGTTTTATGTTGATTCTGTTTGTGATGTTCTTTCTACGAGTGAAAGCTGGGATTAATTCTAAGATTATTCTCTAGACACCACTCTTCGGTTATCTTTAGTGCTGATTTCATTACATTGTCTACGGTTCTTTGGTATTTACCTTGAATCAGTATGACAATGTCATCAGCGTATCCTTGAGTGTAGTAGCCTTTGTTATTGAGTTGGCTCAGCAGTTCATCAACTGTGAGGTACCACAGGAGTGGAGAAGGAACTCCTCCCTGTGGACATTCCCTTGTCGCCTGCACTGTCTTTTCCTTGTCAAATAACTTGACTTTTACAACTCTGGTGTTGAGCATTGCCATAGTCCATCTTATCGTGGTGTTATCGATCTGATGGTTTGTCATTGCTCTTTCAATAGAGTGGTAGGAGGTGTTGTCGAAGGCACCTTCTATGTCTAGAAATGCTCCGACTGCGTACTCCTTGTACTCCAAGGTTCTCTCAATTTTCCCCACTAGTTGGTGTAGACCGGTTTCACATGACTTCCCTGTTTGGTAAGCATGTTGATATTTGTGAATCGGGAGTGAAGTTAGGGCTTCCTCCCTCCAGTATCTGTCTACAAATCTTTCCAACGTTTTAAGGAGGAATGACGTTAGGCTGATAGGTCTGTAAGATTTAGCTTCTGCATAGCTGCTCTTGCCAGGCTTAGGGATAAATACTACTTTAGTCACTCTCCAGGATTGGGGAATGTAACCCAAGGCAAGACTTGCTTGGAACATGTCTTTGAGTGGGTTCAGCAGTATATCTATCCCTTTCTGCAGCATTACGGGTTGTATTCCGTCGTTTCCAGCAGATTTCAAAGGACTGAAGAGGCTAGTTGCCCATCTAATCCTTTCTTTGCTGACTATTCTCTTAGCTGTTTCCCAGTCTTCCCTCCTAGGGGTATGATTGGGTTCAGCCAGAGTAGGTTGTTCCACTGCTCCGGGTAGGTGAGTTTTTATCAAAAGAGATAAACTCTCCTGTGGATCGCGTGGTTTCCACCTCCTGGCAAAACTTTTTCCAGGCTGCTATCTTAACTGCCTTGATCTTTTTGCCATAGTCTGTGAGAGCCTTGTGATAGTTCTCCCAGTTATTTGTGGCTTTAGACCTGTTAAACAGACGTCTGACTTCTTGTCTGGTCTTTTCTAGGTCTTTATTCCACCAATTTGTGTTTTTTGCTCTTTGCTGACTTGGGTCTATTAGAGGACAGCTACTCTGAGAGGAGTCAATCATGGCCTCTTTTAACCGGTCAGCATTTGAGTCTAAAACTACTTTATTGGGAGATCTGAACTTTAGGTGTTCTATCTTCTCTTGTAGTTTTTCTTTATATAGGCCCCAGTCTGTCTTTCTTGGGTTGTAGTAAACTCTTTGGCTTACTTCCCGTTGAGACAGTTCAAAGGTTATATAATTGTGGTCAGAGAGTGATGGTTCGTCTGAAACTTGCCATTTATTCACTGATTGACTAATTTTCATAGTGGTTATGGTAATATCTATAACTTCATGTCTATTAGCGTTATAAAAGGTTGGAGTGTTACCTTTATTGACTACTACTAGATTGTTAGTTAAGATAAATTCTAAAAGTGACTCACCTCTTATGTTGCAGTTGGTGCTGCCTCAAATGGTGTGGTGAGAATTTGCGTCGCAGCCTAGGATAAGGTCTAGATCGTCTTGGGAGGCAGATGATACTAGGTTTTCTAGTTCCTCGCTAGGCGGTGGGTTCCTGGAATCGGATGGAAGGTAGACGGAGCTTATAATGGCTTGGTCACAACCTTCATCGTTATTCCATTTTATTTTAATTGTGGTTATGTCTCTAGAACAGAATTCCATTAGTGGTAAACAGTCTAGATTATTTCTTATAAGTATACATGTTCTAGGACTTGCATGATTATAAATAAGCTTACCTTTAGCACCCCCTAATCCACGGACTTGTCCCTTAACTATCCATGGTTCTTGGATCAGTGCTAAATCGATGTCATCTGTTAGCAGCTTTCTGCTTAGATTTGCAGTGGCTGCTTTGCAGTGGTGGAGGTTAATTTGCACTACTTTCAGGTGCTTCTTTCCTATCCTTGGAGCGGATAAGGAAAGTGACCTTGTTGAGGCCTAGGTGCGCTACACAGTGGATGGATGTTAGTGATTGTTTTGCCCTGTCATCTATCATTGCTGCTAACGTTCTACCGCCATCTTCTAGTGGAGTGACGTTGAGTATTCTCCAGGTATCGGTCTGGAGGTCTGCCTTCCGTTTGTTCTGTTTTCCGATCAAACGGAGAATAACCTCGGGTTTCTGTTTGTCGTACCACTTGGGGACGTTGAACACTACCCGGACGGAATTAATAACGTTTGCCCGCTCTTTTACCTCCAGCTTGGCATTGGTCCACGAGTGCAGCTTAGGTACTTGCTCACTTAACCAGTGTTTTGTGAGTTTGTCCTTGCACGCAACCACGTATGTACCAGCTTCGAGATAGTGGCTGGTAAAGAGAGGTGTGTTCTCTTGTTCTTCCATCTGGAAGATGAGATTAATCAGACTGTCTCTGACTAGGTCACCTTGTTCCTTTGTCAGTTTGACGTCTGGATATGCAGCAGGGTAGATGGCCATCTTCACCGTAGTGGCTGCCTCAGCAAAATCAAGCTTGCTGGTGCTTGCCTTTGGTGAGGTCGGCTTGTCTACTTTCTGCCTGGGCCTCTTTTTGGCGTTTGTCGGAGAGGGAGTTGCTTAATCAGATCGTTGCCTCTTTTGTCCCGGTTGGTTGCAGGTTTTTCAGATTTCGAAGCTGGGTCTGTTGCCCTCTTCTTCTCCATCTTCTGCTTTCTTTTAAAGTTTGGGTCGTACTTAATGCCTTTGGCTTCGCAGGCTCGCTTGACGCGTTCTCTGCGTTCCTTGGCTGTAAGTTGGACCTTTTTGAGGGACACTTTGGCAAGTTGATCGGCTATGTCCGCTCCGGTTGCGGCCTTTTTCTACTCGGAAGACTGTCCTTGACTGGAAGTCTGGACTGTTAACTCTGCAGTAGAGGCACACTGTTCCATTTTTGTCTCGGTCACCGAAGTCTGAGCATCAGTGATCGGAAGCGGTGATGACTCCTACGGCGTGTCGTCTTCACCCTGTAAAAAAAGCAGTTGATAAATCCATACAAGTGAGTATTTAATGCAACTGTAAGAGGTTTGGCTAAATACTTCTGAAGGGCGCCTGGTATCCAGAAGGCTCCGTTCATGACGCATATTATAAGTCCCTGCGCCTACACCTGCTGGTGCTCTGCTTTGCACGGGTCGCATAACACATTCGAAAAGGGGATTTTGGAACCAGAAAGGCTGATCTTTTAGACAGCCATGCATCTCTTGAGCCTGGTCCCCCGCCGTGAGATTTAGGATTTTTATTGAGGTTTTCTCCTCTTGGTCCGGGCGGTGAAGCCAAGACCCCCAGCACAGATATCTCCCGTAATACATGTCTACAGCAGAGATATCCATGTATGGTATAACGGTAATGACGTGACCAGAGGTTCGTCTTTGCCGGCATCGTTATGCCAAGTGCAGACCCTTAGCCACGACACGACAGCTGGGCTTGGGGGATGTTTATCGACTTCCCAGTCTAGATCCGCGGGGTTCAGTCTCAACGGGGCCACCACGAGAAGGATGCCATCGCTAGGATCGCATATCACTGATCGTTGCCAGTGATACCCTGCGGTCTTCCTTGTTGTCAGGCGGGAGGTGCAAGACCTGAACAACTTGGCTGCGCTGCCTCGGCATGAATCTTCACAGCGTTTATAGCCGTTCAGTTCAGCCGGCAATGCTCGACCCCAATATCGTAGTAAGTAATTTTAAATTGAATTCAAGCACGTCAAATTTTAACACCAAATTTCAGAGCAAGAAAACTGGCAACGGAAAGCAACTCAACTGACTATTCCTGAAGTTTTTTACGGTGTAAAATCGTCTAATATCTATATTTCGCGCATTGGGTTGTCTACATGTCTAGAGGGCTTCGGTTTTGGGCGTAATTTCGGTATTTGCGCGTCGCAGCGTGGGTTTTTGCCTTTCCGTTTCAGGTTCTAATACAGTCCAGATCGCTGCGGTTCGTCGTTCCCCAGAGTCTTGGGTGTTTGACCTTATCGTTTCATGTTTGAGTTGAAGATGATATTATTAGCCCTTGTCGGTAGGCAGATTTCGGGGGAGCAGAGACGTTTTAGGAATTTGTTTTCTACGCCATTTCGGTGCATCATTGCAGTTAGTCTGAGTTGGAATTCAGCATTTTTTGTCCCACATTGGGTGAGTTTTTGCATCTTCGGTTTCGTTCTAATTTGCGCTATTGGTTTGCAGCCGTTAGTATTCGGTCAAAAGGATATGGTCACTTCCTCGACTGACTGCCCACCGTGTGATCGCTTAACTGCTCTTTTTTTGCCGGCGACTCCATTATGGCAATGTGACCTTGATCCATTAACCATCTTATGCAGCTGGTTGAATCTAGAGCTATGTTGCTTTTCTGGAGGGAGAATCATTCGTGGAAGTTGCGGGGAAAGGTTTCATCTTTGCAAGCTAACCATTATCTAATTGTGTTTGTGAGTTTTTGTGTGCAATGCTAAATAATGATCGAGTGGTGCTATTCAGGCCCCGTGCATGTTACTTTCGAATTCTGACATTTTTCAGCTATGCGAATTGCTAACGGATTTGAAAGAATTTCTTCAGAACTCATTGAACGTTACCGTTAGTTTTAAGTTTGAAAACAGCTGTTTAAGTATTTATTATCGAATTAGGAGATAAGTCAACTATAATTTGTAATTAGTAAGTTACTGAGTTACTTTTAAAAAAGTGAGTATTTCAAAAAATTAGGTAGTATTAGTCAGTACAACATTTCATTAAATTTATTAAATTCTGTTTTAAAGAAGTATTTTTCTGAATACGGTATAATAGTTATGTATCATTTCCATTAACATTTTATAACATGTTATACCTATAGTATTTTATAATATTTAAATATAATTGTTTATGAAACATCAACAGGGGTTCAAAGTGTAGAAAGGTTGAAACGATCATTAATGATACAACTTCTTAATGGGGTTTTTGATTTCGGTAAAAATTTTCTTAATTTAATATTTTTTTAAAATTTATTATGTAAAAAACTGATGGTTTTAGTTTCAATATTTTTTTGCGGTTATGAATTAAAATAAAGAACATTTCGAAGACGAGTGGTCTAGTTTGAAAGTAATGTTGTTGAATTTAACCAAATCTGAAGTGTTGGAAAATAGAGAGTGGAATGACCTCCTCGGTATTTTAGCAATTTTCAGTGATTTGTTTGAAAACTTGCCAGACATGTTACGTGGACTTTTGATATCTTCGGAACCATAATTTTCTTTAATGATAGCTTTTAAAGCGTTTTGATTAAATTTGTAAAAGCAAATTTTCTTTGAAATTTGACCTTGCGGGATTTTAGGTAATTTTTTTTTCTATTAATGGATGTTACATAAACTGTGGTTTATTATAAAAATTCCTGGCATGTGTTTTTAGGATTTATGTGCTTACATATTTTGGGTGTTGGTAACATTCTACTGATGGTTTACTTGGGCTGTCAGAAATGGGATATATTCAAACATATAATAGTTTGCACAAAGTTTTATGTCAAGT
>CALNHX010012644.1:0-23554 GCA_940337035.1 Agriotes lineatus
TGATCATAACACCGAAGTGCGTCTATCGAGGCTAACTAAACTAGAAATTTTGAGCCACTTTGGACTAATATTGCGAAGAAATCCAGAATCGACGGAACGTTTGATAATACAAGGCAAAGCATCAGGACATCTTTTAAAATTTTCCAAAGCTTAGCTCAGCATCTCTGTTTTGGCTGGGCAATTGCTAAAATTTGACTAGTTAAGTCAGGATTAAACATTATTTGAGAAGCAACATTCACCTGTGGGCACCTGCCAAACTCGGGATGTAACTGGACTCCACTCTCGCACTTGATTGACACGTTTTGATAATATTTCGGGCGTTTTTGCCCCTTTTCGTATTTTTTCCTTTGGCTCAATTGTCACCATCTGGAGTCTGTCTATTTTAGAAGTCATCGTCATATCATCTGCAAGTGATCACTTCTGAAAGTGGCCTACGCTTACCTAGTATCTGGAGCTGGTGCAATGCATTTTTCTTCATTAAGTACTTTTCACTTAAAGAAAGGGCCGCGCAACCGGTCTTTGCCGTTTTGGCAGCACCTCCATAACCCTTGCTTTGAACGTCGTGCTCCTTCTAGTTTCTTTAGAATTGTGCAAGGACGGACATTTTCGCGCCCCTTGTAGAAAAGCTGTTTTTGTGGCAAGGCGAATCCCAGGGTCTGATATAATTCGTGTTAATGCAGGACACGAATGTAGAAACTATTTTCAAAATGTGAGTTCTGTTAGAGGTAATAATACAATTTTGCCTTTCAGTTTAATGAGTTCTTTCTTTGTTGTTGTTCCTTTTCTGAATACTTTCACTCCATTATTTTCATCTAATACCTTTTGATTGGAAAAATTTGTTGAAGATCTATACAGTTTCAAATTAAAAGATAAAACAGTAGAAGAAGAGCGAAGGGCGATTAAGATTGTCAACTCTAAAAACTTGTCAAATATAAGCAAAGAAGAAGTAATGACAACCGAAGATAAACCAAGAATAAAAAAAACCGGAGCGGATGTGGTAGTACCGGAGATAATAAAATGAGATGCACTAATGGAAGAGCTAGATGCCTAGAAAATGGAGATGTCCCTAAGATTGAATCAACGCTGTAGTTAATGATTCATAAAAAAGACACCGGGGGTCTGGAAAACTATAGAGCAATCAGCTTGCTTTCACAAATGTGTAAGCTGTTCTCTAGAATTTATATAACTCGCTTAATCCTAAAACCAGCCAAAAGGACAAGTCGGCTTCAGGAAGGGTTTTAGCACTACGTTACATTTATACACCATCAGAATATTATCTCCGAAAGAAGTCAACGAATATAATATATCCCTATGGATCGCGTTTTTTACTACTGAGAAGCTTTTGGCACCGTAGAAATCTGGGCTATAATCCAAGCACTTAAAACACAAGAGTAGGCTCGCACTGCTCCAATCTAATCAGACAAATATATCGGAATGCCTCCTTGCAAAGTACGCCTACATCAGGAAACGGAAAAGGTGAAAATCAGGAGAGGAGTGCGACCAAGGGACAGTATGTCGCCAAAAACTTTGTACTCTCGTTTTAGAAGACGCATTCAAGCGTGTAAATTGGAAAAGCAGAAGTATAAATATAGATGGTAAAGATCTGAGAAGAAGAAAAACGAGATATTTATAAGCAAGGGTTGCCGTCGTTGAGTGAAAAGAGCGATGGGTGAGTCTCATAGAAATTAGCGCTTTCCACACGGAAGGAAGCAGAAAGCTTTCGTCACGATTGAGATTATTAGGGTGTTTGTAAAACTCAATTCCTTCGCGAATGTTTCTGCTAAAGAAGAATGGGGATCGTCAGAAGAGTTTTGCCTCTGGCATGGTTCACACGTTGAGTTATTGTGCTCTTCTATCCCCTCCTTTTCAAAAGAGATTTGCCTCGGACGCGGTTTACACGTTGAGTTACCATGCTCTTTTACTTACCTGCTGATGAAACCCCTTGCAAAAGTGAGCGAAACGTTATTGAGTTCTTCAATTTTAATAATGACAAGTTCCAAACACGGAAATCGTTCGTTACAGATTCAAATTTGTTATATCAACGTTTTTAAATCTAAAAAATTAGAACCTTTATTACCTGCTTAAAATTACATTCGGTTTCTAACTTGAAACTCTGTATTTACTAAACCGGGGAATTACACTTTGTAAGTTATCATTGTGTTCATAAAAATTCTTATTTTGTATGCTTTAGTTTTATAGCAGGACGCTTATTAATCTCCTCTTCTTACGTTACTTTAAATTTAGTTGCTCTTTCTTGGCTAGCTAACTCCGTCATTAATGCACAAGTTTCGTTTCTTACCTTAGCATGGCTATGTGATTCTCAAGACAGCTTACTCTAAGCCAGCCTCGTGTTCACATATAATTCTGAAAATATACCCCTAAACCACGTTACAAATAAAAGGCTGCTTACACAAACGTCATGTACTCTACACGACAATACGTAAATGCTATGCGCCATCAATTAAAACACTACGAGCTATAGGCTAATTTCTACTGGCTTGACCCTTGCATTAATATGCTCCCTGAATAAACACCAGCTTAAAGTGCAATTTGCAATACCACGAGCTAAACGCTAACTTCTAAGCGCTTTTACAGCTTTTACAATATACAATTAATAAAATAGCAAACATTAATGCTAACAAGAAAGTCCACTAAAATATGTCCACCCACTCCACCATTTCACCTTAGTACGGGGCTGTCTGGGCGCGAAACACTCCCAGCGATGCTATGACTCTTGTAGTGATGCTTTGGACCCGACTCACTAAACGATGACACAATTTTGAGCGATTAGTTGCTATACTCCCAAGCATTTATTAATTTAGCACTGAATTGTGAATTAAATCACATACATAGGCCATAAAAAAAACTTTTTCAAGACCTAAATATAAATCTACTGTCAGTGTCTCTGCTCTTCGTCGTCATAAAATCTTTCTCCACGTACCTTTTTGCAAATACCTAAACAGGAAATAGTTGCAGGGTGCCAAATCTAAACAGTACAGTTCAAATATTTCATTGAACTTGTAACAACAGGAGCCTTGTTCACAAGTGCATTTTCATGCAAAGTTTTTTCTTTTTTACTTTCTTTTGCGAAATTAGAGGAAGTATAGTAATCATGATTTTTGCTAACTCAATGTTTATACAAAGATATCCGTCTACGTGTCTTCTGATTCAGGAAAATTGGTTTTCGAAGTTATGTCGGTCTGTGACTGTCCGTGTCCTCTTTACAACTCAGACCGTTTAGTCAATTGACCTGAACAACTCTTATTAATGGCCAATAGAAAAATTAGTTCACGAGCCGTAACCAAGACAACAACAAAATTTCTTGGAAACTTTTTGTAGGTAGACCAACCTAACGGTGAGGGTTTGTGTCATTACGATTTTCTTATCGAATCTGCATTCGAGCATTAATTCATATCCGGAAATTATTTTTCGTGCATTCCAACAACGTCCTAATCAATACGACGTTGTTGGAACGCACTCAAAAAAAATCTGGAAAGAATTAATGCTCTTATGAGATTATATGTGAAAATGTACCTATGTGTTTGTAATGTAAATTCAGAGAGTAAAGAAACTTTTCGCAAAAATTGACCAACCAAAAGTGGTACTTCACTCATAGATTTTTTTTCTTCTTTTCAGTACTTTTTTCATACATATTTATTTTATACAAATCAATTTCGCTTAAACAACATTAACTTAATAAACCCCTTTTACTGTAGTCTTGTGGGGAAGATAATCTACAAGCAAAATTCCTTGACTATCCGAGAAATTCGTGGCCATAATCTGTCCCGCCGAAGATTGAACGTCGAATTTCGTTGGTGTTGGAAAGTATTCGAATTTCCATTACATGGATTATTCTTTACTTTCAGGGTTAAAGTCACGAATCTACATTTCGTCTACGTTTACAATAAATTCTTTCAATAAAATCATCTCCTTCACAGACAAATTTAGTATGGCCCAATATTCGATTTTACACATTACCCAAGATAGCAGTACCTACACAATAACTTAAAGAAATTACCACTTTATCGCTAACAATATTATGTGAAAGATACTTGCTAAATATTTTTTTGACACTTCAAAGGATAAACATAAAAATCTGGTGTGATACACTCACACAACTTCCTTTTACAGTGTTCTTATAATTAGTCAAAAATTTCATTTTTAATTTTTAACCATTTGTCAAAAATTTTCAAAAATTACAAATTCTACAAAAACGGTACAAAATAGAGCGTTAGTTGAAGAGACAAATTTTCTCTAGAATTTTAAGGTGAATTCAAAAATGTAATAATATACCGGGTGTTTCATTTAAAATAGGAGTTAATAAAAAAATAGAAAAAAAAACAAAAGAAACCCACTTTAGAAGTATTCAACTAGAAAATCACCTATTTCACATCAATACACATTAAAAATGTAGTAAAAATGTAAAGTTTAAAAAAAATCGTTATAGCCGTTTTTGAAAAAATCAAAAAAACTGAAAAATCACAAGAGTAAACACCTACTTCCGGTTATGCGATTTTCTTCAAAAGCTTGCTGTCTCATATACATAGTACACAAAACTTATATATGAAGTTTCAACGCCATACCTCTTTTCATTTTTGAGATATTCTGTTCACAGACAGACACACAGACAGACAGACACACAGACCAATGAAAAAAAATATGTTTTTTGGGATCAGGGGACTCTAAAACGTGAAGATCTGTTGAAAACTCAATTTCGAATTTTTGGGGTGAATCTAATACTTCCTTTATTGTAAAAGGAAGTAAAAATGTGTTTTAGATTCTATGGCCTCCTATATGGTCAGGTACCCTAGATATAAAACTTCCTCGTATGTAAAAATACATATTTATTTACTAAATCACCTCAGAAACACAAATTTCATAATTCACAGACAATTTAATATTCAGACGAGCCGTTTTTCTAATAGCCAATAGTCTCTCCTTTTTCTTTGAAAGCGACCTGAATGGTTACCTGGTAGCATATTTTTAACAAGTTTTTGACACTTCATAGGCATAAATGCATCCTTAATTTGCTGAAATTTCCGTCATAATTCAAAAACCGACCGTTGTGAATACTACATCAAGAACCCTTTCATCTTACGAAAGAGTATCTGTAGCACTAGCATCAGAACTGCTACCGAACCAATCCAATACTGCCATACTATGAGAGGAAAATCGTGTTTTCGTAATTTTTTGCAGATGACACAAAGCACTATCCTGGTGAAAAAGCAATAATCCCGTACGGGTGTAATTTATGAATACCCTGAAACAAGCTACTAGTCATTTTGAAGACATGCATCCCCAGACCATAACCTCTTTAGCAAAATTCCCAATTCGCTTGAGACAGCTTTTCTGAGAAGCTGCAATAATTTTGGATCGGATGATTCTGCTACGACTACCGCCTACAGATAATCCAAGACACCATTTCCTTTGTCCAACCTAATATTTTGGCTTTGTAAGGATTCAAATCAATTGGTTTTCGTTTAATGCTATTTAGGTTGCTACGCTGCAACCCCATTTTGTGCTTTTACGATATAACTCTCTTGTAATGCGTTTTCAGTGTTTCGAAACAGATCAATCACGTCTTGTTGATCTCATTTCCGATTTAGTTGTTTGTAGACTGCTATTAGACTAAGATTACTAACGTTATGCAGTTGCAATTTGATTCCCGTAGTTTCTAAGCTACTCCTCCGGAGGCAATCAGACCAGCTCGGTAGATTCTATATGCTATGCAACTTCGAATTTAAAGTTTCGCTTTCTGTGTTGCAGAAAAACAGACGATGTCGACATTATGTCTAGGCAGGTTTTAATAAATGCAGGCATTTGAACCTTAATCTTATTTTGCAATGTTGAGAAATGTTGCATTATGATTGGTAATAATGTTAAGGGAAATGGTTTTATTTTATCAAGAAGTAGTAGTGCGACACTTATTACGGCTTTTATAATAATTGTCCTAATTACATCAATCTTATGACATTTTCTGTAGCTACAGGAATCTCCCTATATATGTAGTACTGTCACTTCTAATTAAGGGTACTGGTGGTGACTGTCATTCGGTACTACTACTGTTTAGATAATCTGATCGGTTGTTAAAATTGCGAATTTAGGTCATCTGTGAAGATTTCTGCTATTTTAAAGAAATAGCTACATCCCTAGTAATTAGCGGAAGGCTCTGCTACGCCATTTACAGATTTGGTATAGAGAAAATCCCGTTTACGACAACTAACAAGCTTCAAGGAATCCATTAGTTTGGCGTGGTCTCTGACATCTTACCTTACTGCAGCGATTTACAGAACTGCAGTTTACTTCAGAAATGAAAGTTTAAGAAGCCAATCAAAAGACCAAAAATGCAACAAAGAATGTTAACAAACAATCCCTAAGAATTCTACCTACCAGTGACGTCACTTTGCGCACTAAACAAAAATATTCACATCATCATAATCTTCAAGGTTTAGCCGCTTTAGGCCCGTTCCATCTTCATGTGAACTGATCTACCCATCTTTTTCGTCTACCAATGTTTCTTTTTCCGAAGGGTCTGTTATGTAACAGCGATTTGGGAATTCGGCGAACCTCCATTCTAAAAACGTGGTCCAACAAATGGTGCCTGTATTCTTTAATTATATCCAAAATACTATTTCAAGCTCTCTAGTATATCTTCGTTTCGCTCAAAATCATCCCAGGTGTATCCCACGGTTGGTCTTGAAAACTTCATTTCAACCTCCAACCTGGAGAACCAGAGTTTTTCTGTAGGGGTGACCTTCCCTTAGCCGACATGTTCCAGTTTTAGGCTCCAGAAATTCACCTTTTACCCTCTTCCAGTCTGATGTATAACGACATTTCTTATGCCGCCATACACCCAAAGGTTACGCGGCAGAATTTGCCTTCGTGGTCGTTGGAAATTGGATTTGCTGGCAGAGCTGACTTGATTCTTCAGGCTTCTGTCCCGTTCGACGGAGAACAGTGGACGTTTACTGGAATTTTATAGAATGGCCTTAATCAACATAGGGCTATCTCTCCAGTAACCCTTACTAAACTAGCTCTCACATGCATTCGCAGTTCCACAAGGTAAACACTTTCGGTATACTTGCGCAGAGCGCTTAACGCGTTGCTGCACTTCTAACGGAAATTCGTGTCAAACCTTATTTCGCAACTGCGTTACTTACATATAAACACACACAAAATTGGCGGTATGGAGTAAAATGAAGTTTAACTGAGCTTGTGCAGTAATCCAATCGACGGCAATATGAAAAATCAAGAAAACTCTAAAGGACGTAGCACTGAGCGAAAATTCTAGCCGGGCGAAAAGTTAGCCTGGAATTTAGGATCGAAAACGAAAGCTGTGGCTGCCGGCAAAGCTTCCATAAAACGAGAATGGTGAGCTCAAGAATAACAACGGACGAATTGACGTTGTTTCACTCGCGATATGACGGGAAACCGTTCAGGCCTGCGTCGGCTTGTCGAACAAAGAATGGTCAATAACAGCTCAAAAAATGTATCACGAGTTATCGGAGTTCATCTACACGTTAGTAAGGAGAGGTACTTCGGGTCTTCGTCGAGATACAGGGTGTCTATATATAGAAATAGTAAGGACGTCAATTTTCTAACAGATCTAATACACTGCGGTCTATAATTGGCCATTTTTGAACATTTGCTAAATAAATAATTACCCGTACATTTACGTAACGCGGTTGAAGTTTACAATAGCTTTGGGTATGACCATACCGCTAACATATTTTACATTCAGATTTATTTCATCTACCATGCGGTAATTAAATTTTTTTATGTCGATCTTTTTATAGCTTTTACATTTTTAATGGGAACTGTTATATGTGTACAAAGGAATCAAAAATTTATTTTTGTTATAAAACTGTATAACTTTAGAGATTTATATTTCCTAACATCACAGATGGACTGATCTGTGCTTTGTCGATACATTTAAATGCATGATACCTTTAATAGATGAACTATGTAAAATTTTGTCAAATTACTCAGCGCAAGTTAAATTAATATATAAAAACTAAGCCGCCCGTTTTTATTTTTTTTTATAATTAGTGGAATTGTGTAGATAAATAAAAGGTATTTTTGGTTGACTTGCTTTTAATTCTGCTCATACTAGTTAACACACATGTCTTGCATTTGACAGTGTTACCCTTGGTAATCAGTTTTATTTGCATTGCTTAAATGTGGTTGGGTAGATAATATTTATTGTTGTTACTAGACAGGAGTCTCAGGTATTCCATCTTTAACGTACTGCGTTGAGTAAGCAACAGTAGGAAAAATACTGAATTAGATTAGATTCTTAATCGCACTGGTCATTCTTGCAAAATAAATTGTAGACCCCCGTTATCACATTAAAAAATTATTATGTCACGTTACAGGACAGAAGTTTTATAAATTGGCACTTAAAATCTTCTATAAGGGAGAAGCCAAAAATAGACCACTAATATCTGTTAAAAATTACGTACAGTTTTGTGCTGAGCGACGCTGAAGTCAATTTTAATACCTATATTGATTTTACCTGTGCCTGTAGGATGACGACGATAATTCATTTACTGAACATTTCAAGTTATAGTTCGTCACTATGAAACATTATTTGAGTTGTTGACGAAAACTAATTACATTTTCGAAAACCGCTAGCTTAAAGGCGTGCCTCAACAGAAAAGAAATAGAATCGAACAACAATTAATGTAATCTAATTAGCAAAAGTGATTTAGAAGTCTTGAACAAGATAAGCGATTTAATACCAACAAATTGTACTGGAGGTCGCTTTCTAATTACAAACATCTTAAAGGGGGCTTGAAGTGCACAGAAAGAGGAACCTTTTCTACAAGCCCGGGAAAGTTAACACTTAACTCGCTCACCAGTAAGCAAGCAGTTGAACATCCCATCTCTATATTTTCTCACATCCCGAGATTAGCCTCTGAGATAAGACTTCAAGATGTCACAATACAAAATACGGTTAAAATGGAGCTAACAAAGCAAATATCTTGTGTAAGCAATCAGTCGGACTTAGAATGAGCGTCGTTACCTTGACAACCACTCCAAGAGCGTCGCGACGGCGCCATCCGCGACCTGTTCCGACAAAGAATCAGAAGATTGTGTTCGGATACATAAAATACATAAATAAATATGCAGATGCCTTAGGTTGGTGATCTTTGGCAACGCATATAAATTGCGTTGTAATTCGCATTTTTCGATCGGGACGTTGTTGACTGAGCAAACGTCGATGAGAGGCTTTCCAGGCAGCGTTACTAATTTATTTCCTCGGAGAGGTCCCGACTTGCTTTTTCGGTTTGGCGAAATAAGGGCCAACGGCTTCGAAATGATCCGTTTACGAGTGTTCGTTATTGACTGGGACTCTCGACATTAAAATATGACGCGATGCCTTTCTTAGAAATATAAAATGGGGGCGTAAAGCAATATAATGTGATGTAAAACCCGCAGGGCAGGGAGAATTTTATTTCCACAAACTGAACGCAAATGAGTAATTTAATCAAATTAAGAACAATAGGTGAATATATTTCAGCGACAGTAAAACAGTGTGTAAAATGTTCGGCACCAGAATGGGTTTCAGTGTGTCCCTGCAGATTAAAAATTTACAGCCCAGCTATAGCGAAAATTAGGGGATTACAAATCAATCATTCTAAACCTCTGACATTTCGAGGTATTAATAACAATATCCTGAATTAATGTGAGTGACAGGCACACACCTGTACCAATTCTCGTGTTCATTAAGGTGAAGCGACGCAAATCTGGGTAATTACACCCACAGTATTTGGATACCGTTTAATGTTCACATGCAAAAAAGTTTGGGTTTTCAGAAAATAATTACTTAGCTCACAACCCATAGCACATGGTGAGCTGAATGAAGATTGACGTTTTTGTTAATAGTTCTTAAAACCTTTCTTTTATAATTGCCGTTATGTTGTTATACAGGGTATTCCAGAATGTTTTCATCCTGTGTCGTTGTATCGTGAAAATTGGTAGAAGTAGGCACATCCTGTGGTTAAAGACCACGCCGCGCCGTGGAGATTTAGTTGCAATGAATCGGTTCCCTGGTAAATAATATGCCAAATGTGTTACAGCAAACCGTTCCATCGTAATCTTTCGGACTATTTTCCCAGAAAAGATTATCTCTAACCTGAAGGCCCTCAAGAACTCCAGACTTACACCCATGTATTTCTTTCTATGGGGTTACCTCAAAGGGCTTACATTACATCAAAAAATTATTTGGCATTTCACTGTAAAGCTTTAATTTGCGATAAGCCCGTAGAAATAAATCTATGAGTGTTAAATCTTTTCATAGAAAGTTTGTTCTAACACATATCACCGGAGAACCGATCCATTGCAACTAAATTTGCAAGGAGTAGTCTTGAATTACTAGGTGTGCTGACTTTTCGAGTTATTCAACAAATAAGTAAGGCAAACATTCCGGGACATCCTCTAATTATCTTTGAAATATATCTGTCAAATGGACAACTCCGGCTGTAAGTAGTCAAGTGCAGATTTATTCCATAATATTTTTACAATTGATGTACTGGTCCCAAGTGCATACGAATAACCTTCTTTTCATAATTTCCGACAGAGCTCATTTTATGTTTGCCGTAGCACCATCTTCTCAAAATGGCATATTTTCTAAGCCCATGTCATCCATTTGATAGTCACAAAACTTTTCAATTATTTCGCCAATTCGAACAAACCAAGCTTATCCATCTATATTTTAACATATATCTTATGAAATTACTTCGTACCTAATTATTTTGCTAGATTTTTACTGCTGTCACCTGATATATGTTGGCTCCTTGATCTTGTGAAACAGCTTTTATATATAATCAATAACCTTAATTAGGTACCCTAAGGTGTTAAGGTCCAAATTACCATGATGCAAATTACAAATTCTGTCACAATAAAATCAATCATAAATATTTAATGAGTAAATAAATGTTAATTTATTCTTATTCTTTGCCATCTCCATTCCCTCTTTCCAGGATATTCCTCGTTCCCTCAAACATTTTTCTACTACTTGATCCCATGTTTTTCTCAGTCTCTTAGATACTTCATTTTTAGTTCCTGTATTGTGCTTTTCATTTGATTGTTTAACACCCAGCTTTTACATCCGTAGGTCAGAATTGGTAAGTATAGTGTGTTGCACACTATAATTTTAATTTTCTTTATTATCTCTTTTTCCTTATGAACGTGTTATAAAAGCCGTACAAAACTTTCGTTGTATTCTCTATTCTGTTGTTGATTTCAGCCTTTTCTGTTCCATCCTTATGTATTGCAATGAATGCTCTCTAATGACTGGGTTTTAATTAATATTTAATTGTAAGTTAGAGCAAAATCCAATATGCACAATTCACTGATTTAATATTTTACTAAGTACGGAACTTTGTCTGCTATCAAATTATTAGGCTGGTTAAAATGTGACCCGTACTTCATATACTTGTTCAAAATAAATGGATATGTATATTTTATTTATCTGCAATTAATTATAATAAAACGCTAGCTCTCAGTAAAGCAATAACTCTTTAACTAAGTTGGGTTCCAAGTTGATTGTAAATTACAAATTATCTGATACGGTCCAGTTCACAGCATTTGGTTCCAATGCTCTGTAGCTAATTGTTTGCAATACTGTCAAAAAATCTACAGAATGAAGCAAGTCTGAAGTATTTGACGTTTAAAACCAGTGTAATTATGACAATTCGTACGATAAATATTTAAATCTATGCACTTTAGCGGCAAATTACATCTTTTGTTTCAGGCACTAATTTATTTCATGACGTCAGAAGGGACGCGACCGAAAATTTTAGCAATTGTTTCTGAACGCTTCCTGTAGCTTCAATTCTTTCGCATAACCTCAAACCCGGGAACCCGCTTATTTGTCGAACTGCGCCTTCGCTGTGGCCTTGGAAATGCTCGAATATTCTTCAGTAAGGCCTCCTTGCACATGCACCTTGATTTTCCGACCGCTAACACTGATCACTAGATAAATTTGGGTACCTTATAACGGCGGAACTACTTCGGTGCTCGGAGACGACCCCTGGTGTGTTTCTAGCCCTCGAACGGCTTCCTCTCTGTTGAAGCTGCTGGTCGCACTCCTGGAGTCCTGCCCACGGTGTTACAGTACAAACCCTTGGCTTAGGATTGTTATCTTGGCTGGACACAGTTGTCGAAATCTGGAGCTGCATCGGCTGGCGAATCCCCGGAAACGCTTTTGATTTTTTTTTATTTTTGGTGGCGGAAACCTACACAAACGATACCATTAAAACTTGGATATGCACATAATAAAAGGATAAACTTTTCAGCTTGAAAAATGTTCATTTATTGCATTAAACATTTATTAAAATGGAGCACAATTTGTTGCAAGTTTAATTTAATTATTCATTTGTTCTTCTCGCCGTTATTAAAACCAATTCGAATCTATCGCCATGGTTACAATACAAACGGAAATAAGTATTGGTTAATTTAAACACATTCTAGAAAAAAGTTTGATAACATAGTTTTAAATCTTCAAATTTCTTACAAACTAAATTTATTGTCTGTTTCTTAGATTTAAAAATCGTTTTTATTTGCGCCACACACACAAACACATTCCTTGCTTCTCAATTGCTTTCTTCATATCCTGTTGCCTGCTTTTCTAATTGATTTCTCATGTCCACCTGCCTGCTTTTTCAGATTACTCTATTGCAATGTACTGTTATTTCATTCTGGCTTCCTTACCTTTTTAGAATCCTCACAAATTTCACTGACTAGCTTTATTGAAACTACACTTTTTTTACTTGCACATAGCAAACCTATTTGTGATTATTAATTCCTTTCGTTTCGGCTATTCATTATGTATAAACCTATGTCCAATTTTAATCTAGAAGCTCATGTTAAAGCTTAATTGTAACTAACCTTGTAGTCTGTCTCTAAATTTCCCACCAAATTGGCCTTGTCGACCCCGTTTTGACGTTGGCCAGAATACAACAAAGACTTGTAGGATATCCTTGAAGCGCTCTATCTTGACAGACAATACCGTGCGACGCTTGTATTAGCAACTACCACAGATTTACTTGCATCCGGTGTTTCTTTATCGCCGTTTTGGAGAGAGGCGGAGTTTTTTTATCGCCATCCCACACGAATAAAAATTAACCACTGGTTGGAACAAAATTCGTACGTTCCGAAAGGAACGAATGCATAGTCGGACGTTTAGAACTAAATGTGATAAATTATGTAATTTTCATGAGTTTAAGTAGAGCCATCGATTACAATAATTCAACTGCCAATTTTTTTTAAATAAATTACTATGTTTATTTGTTTGTCACTTGTAAACATCAATTTATCAAGTCACTGGCTAGCCAGTAAAATTTTACACCCGTGCTCATAGATAAATGATAGCGTGTAAAGTCAGAGTTGTCTTCCTTAGTATGTGTCATATTGACGAATTTAGTTGTTTCTCAGTTTGACATTGTCAATAAATAGTAAATTTATAGTTATTTACAAGTGAGGAACAAATAAAATATTCAATAATACACTCAAGGTAACTGGTTTTACTGGCTCCAGAAAGTGACTGGCTCGCCTTTGGCTCGCGCCTTGGTAACTGGCGGACAGAAGGATATGACTTTGGCTCGCCAGTCATATCCTTCTGTCCGCCAGTAAAAACCCCTTTACCAAGCTAGTAATGTTAAATACTATTTAGTAGTCTATTTGCTTTTTATTTAACATGTTATTTACTGTGAGTAAACTTATAGCATTTCTAGAAATCAAGATAGGCTCCAATTCAGCCAAACGAATTTTCTCGAAGCCAAAAGAAGTTCTCATCCTGTTGAAAGGCGTTTTACTATACCTACAGGCTTAAAACCAATATGTGGCGCTGAAGAATTTTGCAGATTATCCTGAACCCCTCTGTTAGGTAACAATGGCCGCAATCAGACGACGCAACCGCTAAGTGAGCGCTGAGTAAGCGCTCAATTTGAGTTTGAATCGAAACTATAAGAAACTCCACTTCATTCGTAGTTTTTACTCTATAAATTTCACCATATATTCATATTGCTCGATAAACACGTCCATCTTACTGAGCGGTTTTTTGCTTAGTGAGCGGCTTTGAAAGGCTCTACAAGATTTTATACGCATTCAGGAAAACTTCACTCAACAGTTGTACGACTATTGTGTCGTCTAAATGCCCCCATTATGTTCGTTCAGCCCCTTCGTTGATCACGATATTGTGACAGTACGTGAGGTTTAGGCCCTCACGTAATCACTTGAAACTTGAACAAGGCATCTCGTACATCTTATATTTGAATTATTATTTTCTCTTTGTGTTTACCTTGCTAACTCAGTGTAGACATGAAACACTAAAATACCCCAGCTCCTGGTTGCAAAGTGTTAATAGTGGAACATGATCTTCTCTACAGTGTTGTCCGGCTGAACTTAACTACAAACTACTCACTAGAAAAGCCAATTTGTTTACCTCAATCCGTTGACTTTAAAACTCAAATAAAACTATATAAAAAGACAACGAAATTTAAAGAAAAGAAAGCCCCGCGTGCGAGATAGCTGAGCCTACTCGCATATAAGTCCAAACACCAAACACACATAAAACATGAATAAAAACCTAACAAAATCACGCTGAAGTGCTTGTCTTTAAAAGACTCAAATGTCAAAGTGCCTGGACGCGCGCCTGGCTTAACATCGATCCTGATCGCGTTTGCATGTATTCCAATCGGGCGCAAATGACTCACGTAAGCACATTCTTGCACACTCGCAAAAGCTTTTGACAGCTGAACGCAAATCGTAATAGGTTGAACTAAAATAATTCCTGTTAAATATCAAATTACCTGCTGAGATTTGAAATCGCCCAAAACCGTCATCCAAAACAGAGATGTCGTGTTGCGTGGAAAATTAAGACTCGGACTGTTGAATTAGCGGCTCCCAAACTTGACGCCTCGAATGTGCCTTTCAATCTGGCACAATTGGTGTACTAACATGTACGCTACGTATTCTACGTTTACTGGACTCGTAAACGCTTGCTCGCTGCACTTTTCACTAATATTTAACAATAACTTCTTCTCTCCGCTTTATTTAACTCCCTTTATAGCTACTTGACACAATGACTCGTAGGTACAGTCATGTTCAGAAATATGTTGTACAACGACAGTTGTAAGTTTATTGTTGGTTGGGTTACTGCTCAACAAAGGGTCACACTGTATCATTAAGTAGGTAGACCTAGATGTATACTTTGAAAATTTTTGTATGTACAGCAGCTTTTTTAACATTGTGTAATTAATTTATGTTCACAAAGCACAAATATGGTATAACACTTTAATGAACACGACTGTACGTCCGCCTTTAATTTTGGGCAGGCTCCAACTACTCTTTTTTGTAAAATCCACATGAGCTGAAACCCTCGGCATTCCGAGTGCAGGTTTGTGCGCGCGTTTTTCGCTGCACACACAAATTTTACTTAAAAATATTCTTACTGCACAGGGTCTGACTCCGCTCACCTATGATTATATTAAATACAAAAAGCGGTAGAATTTAGCCAATCCACCTGGGAGTTAACCAAGCTAATTTATGCTTAACTTGCTTTATCAACTCTAGTAACCATTTGCCACACTGACAATAATGACGTACATATATATTTTATTCATTTATTTTTTAACAACTCATTTCTCCAAATGAACTCATGTAATTATTGCATAATTTCAAACCTCAATTACAAAAATTATTTAACCATTAGTGGTAGTTCAACATATTTATACATTTTGTCAACTAAACTTTTCAAACCGTGCACAAAATATGTTGAAATTTCGCTTAAACTTTTTAATTAATTCCGTTTTCATTATTAGCTGCTGCTGTTATTAGATATTTAAATTTAGCTCAAGTTTAGCAACAATGTGAAATAATTGCTATTATTACAATTTAATTAAAGGAATTCAGGTATAGAAGACTAATTAAACGCTTCGACGTTGCACCTTTATTATAAGGCTACGCTTTGAGATAAAATTGTATATTACGAGGGCGATTCAAATTTGACTTGCATTTTATTTTTTTAAGAACATAATTGAAGAGATACTGTAAATCGGATTTACATTCATCGAAGTAGGCATGTTAGCTAACGCCATAAACCACTACAACTTGATTGTGTCAATACTTTCATTTGTATTAACAATTTTGTGAAACAATGTGTTAAATTCTGTTGCACAACGTATAATTATTAAATTTCTTTTCAATGAAGGTATAAAAGCGACTGATATTCATCATATATTTCATAAACAGTTTGAAGAAGGGTGTTTATCACTCAAAACAGTCTTTGAATGGTGTAAATCCTTCCAGGATGGTCGTGAATTCGTATCGAACTTGTTGCATACTGCCCGTCAAGTGTCTGCTCTGAATCTTGGGAACAATCAAAAAGTTGACTAGCTGATCCGGAGCAATAGGTGAATATTTGTGAAAGAAATTACTGGGATTGTAAACGCCAGTGTTGGTAGTATTCACACTATTGTCCACGACAAGCTTACATTTACTAAAGTTAGCGCCAGGTGGGTTTTAAAACAATTATCCGCGGAACAACAGCAGAAATTACAGGTTTGCAGAGAACTCCGGCTTCGCTTCAAGTATGAAAGCGATGACTTTTTGTCACATTAAATTGAACTGGGAAGTGCTGCCTTACCCCCCATATAGTCCGGACTTGGCCCCAAGTGACTATCATTTCTTTTGCCCTCTTAAAAAACTATTGGGAGGCAAGCGCTTTGCCTCTAATGAGGAAGTGAAGGATGCGGTGCGGTGCAAAATTGGCTACGTTGTCAACTAAAAGATTTTTTTTCGACGGGAATACAGAAGCTACCGGAACGATGGGACAAGTGTATTTTAAAGGGGGGTTATTACTTAGAAAAATGATGTATATATAATATTAATTTGTAGTTTGTATCGACCAGAAAAAAATAAAATGCAGGTCAAATTTGAATTGCCCTCGTATTAACGTGGTAACTGAGCTTTTAATATGGGACACGATAAGTACAATAAAACTGAGTAAAATTAGAAGCTAATTGGCAAATATTTACTACTACGCTACGGACGAAATAGCTAAAAGCGCTGTAATTGGATACGTATTGAAGAATGCTCGAAAGTAATCTGTCACTTGAGCGGATGACTGAAGCCTTAAAAGCTTAAAACTACTTCACTACCGTTAAGACGCCACTTTTTAATTACAGGTTTCTGGTATCACCTATAAAAAATATAGTAGCCACTGTTTGAATAAACTCTATCGTACTTTTAATAACTTCACTGAGCGTCCTTAATTCTAACTTGAGTTTTAAAAAGAAAACAAAACAACTAATCCGTCCTGTATACTAGTATGGCCAGTTTGTATTTATAAACCTTTTAATTCATCTTGATAGGTTTTTAATTTACTGCTTCGCAGTTAGTGATCAATTTTCGCATCTATTATACAGAGTGAGCATTAAAGAGTGAGGAAAGAACGGGACATTTTGAATTAAATCCTTGTAATTGTTTGCTTGTATGTTTCTCGCAGTAGTATCACCCCAACTTTCTGTTTACATGTCATTGGTGGCACTGTAAGTCTCGAAGAGCTAGCCCGACGTTTCAACCACTCCTCCCAACTTCAAGGGCCAGAGTTTTCATTTTGGAGTCTTCCTTTCTTGAATGATTTGCTTTCGCCACAGCTTACGATTACCATCTTCCCCGCCGGTTAGTTTACGGGTGGTATTTTATTTCTCACCTACCCGCCAGTATACCGGTGAGGGTATCCCCTGTCAGCCACCTGAGAACGCGCCCGCTAGAGGTTACAGGCTCCCTATAGAGTCTAAATAAATGTGTTAAAAATTGTATTTATGTAAAAAACTACAAAAATAAGCATTTTTAGGCATTTGTTGCATTAAACTACAAGGCTTCGGACGATATAATCGGTAGCGCTAAGTCTTTAGCCAAGGTCTTTTATGAAGTGTAGCGTCTTGTTTTTTTTTAACTTTATTAACTGCTAGAAATTCCCCTGATCATGTATTTGCAACAATTTAAAGGCAGAAACTCAAGCTTAAGTTGAAATGTTGATTTTATTTAGCCTGCTTGTTCTGTTAGGAAATATTTTATCAATTTTTTCCCTCCGATGTACGCATGAATAAATTCACACACATTAGGCTTCAAGCAGTTAGATAATGTAAAAGACGTTGCCATCGTCAAATTTATTACTATAGAAACAACAGCAATTAACCGAGGCATTGTGCTGGCATTCAAAATAATAAACCTAGCTTGAACTGAGACGCTTCCGCAAACACAGATAAGTAAATAATCTCGCTATAGCGTAAATAGGGAAAAGTAAACAAACGATAAGGAATTCCGATTCTCCATTAAAATTCCTCGGTGCGGGCTAACTTAATAAAACCTTTAATTAATGATCGGTTTGGCGAGGAAGTTAGTTTTTGCGGTAGCTCGTAAATGACATCATCTAAGGCTTAATTGGCTGTTTGAATAGACGACTGGGGAGGCTTAATACAAACACCAAATTTGTTGGTCTTTGTTTTGAGATGGCAGATCGGGCTGCATTTTAAATGTTCGGCAAGTAATTTACCCCTTGCAGAAGAAATGAACTGAAGTGATTATTGATTGTTCTACGAGAACAATAACAGTGATGGATTATGACATCGTCGAGAAAATCCTGGATATGGCTTAACTAAGATTGACAATTGCATTTGGATTGATCTTTAAATTAGTTATTTTATATTATCAGTTGTTTTTTTTTCAATATCCCTCCAATTTAGTCTCAAAGATCGTTCTCAGCTCCAATATTTTTTGAATTTTGATTTTCCAAGTTTTTCTTGTATAGAATCTAACCTTCCTTGATATTTTTATTTAAAGAGAAAATGTACGTTGTTTGATAGATCACCAATATAGTTTGATGATTTTTTAAAACTTTGCTCGACTACATCTTTTAAATAAATAAGCCGATTTTGTCGACAATTGTGTCAGCTTTTACGTTTATAGAAATTATGAGCTAACATCTGCAAGAATACTATCGTAATCATTATCGAAAACACCTGACAGGAGTATTCAGCAAGAAGAAGAATAGATAGTGGCACTGCAGCCTCACGGAAAGAGATGGTTCACGTGCAAATCTCTTTACGACATGCAACAGATTAAAAAAGTGCTCGCGACTAGCTGCACTGAAAAATGGCAAACTTATTACACTCAAGATGCAAGTGTTTATCTATAAAAACCACATCAGCAGAGATGTGTAAAGATGTTTATTAGAAGTTAGGCGCCACCATGGTAGGATTAGTCATTAGCCTACCCCGGGTCGTTTAGGTTGGCTTCGCAGCCAGCATTTCGCCCCTCCTCTGAAACACAACCAGCAGCATGTGCAAAAAAATTGCATGCAGAAAAAATTAATATAACAAAGGGAAAAGAACAACAGAGGAATATTATAAATAATATATTGTAATGATACAAACATAAGGGTGTTAGAATTATATTTAGAAAATATTAAGGAATTACAGTGGTTAAAATTAATTTGGATGTATTCAGGTATAAGGTGGGAATGTGAATAGAAAATAGCTATTTGAAAAACATATGACTGAAAATAATATAATATTGTATAAATTGCAGTTTGAAGCTAATGACAAATACTTAATTTGAAATAAAAAACTAAAATTTAGTAGGTTTAACTCAAATATATTAAGACTAGAGTGTATAAAAGGGATTTGATATCGTTACGTAATTTTTGTTTTAATTATTGATAATAACAAATTTTGAAAATATAGTAAAATGAATTTGGTGAGATTAAAAATATTTAAAATAACCCTCTTTTTATTGAGAAATGTTTTTACTAATAAAAAAGGGTATACTTAAAATCTACATGGTGAATACAAATGGAATTTTAAAAATACCAAGAAGAAACAAAGACTTAACTAATGAAGATTATTGGTATGTGGTAAAAAACCAATGGATAGCAGAATTATTCTACAAAAGTTAATCATTGAATAAATAGAATGGTTCCATTTTATTGGAAAAGTCCATTTAACATATTACATTAATAAAAGTGGATTACGTCAAGCTGTTTGGTGCTAAGTGGGACTTCGATAAGAAGATCATTGGGTAAAAGAAGCACATTCCAGGAGGGCAGCAGATACGGTAGCAAGTAGATGTCTGCAGGTTTGCTCTGTTGGCTGAATACGGTAGAAAAGGTGGAGTTTGCTGATCTTGGACGGTTAGGACGTTTTATCTGTCTGTGACCCGTGCATTGCGGGAAGGTGCTTGAAAGGGTCGAGTAGCAGGTTAGTGAAGGTTGACATCTGGAGACGTTGTGCGTATCATAACTAGAAACAAAATAAAGACAATTAAAAGGTGAACTAATTAATAAATAATTACTTACTGTGTTTTTAATATTGTTGTGTCTCCGTTGTAAAGATTGGGTATTTGTAACTTGAATTTCAGATTTGTTTTGACAGTTGGTTGACATAAGTATTGTGATTTAAGCAAATGAGATTAAAAATATTAGAACATTAATCTTTCAGAAATCAAGTAACTAGATAAAATAATCCACCCCTGAGTTTTCAAGAGTTATTTCTAATAATAATTATTGACATTAAAATACATAATAGGGCAAATTTGTATTTTAAAAACAGATTAAAATCAATATACTTGAAAGTTCAGTTCAATATTTTTGAATCATATCCCATTGTTGTAACTGAAGTAATAATAAATATAATTTAGAATGTTCAAAAAACTTGTTGAAATTTCGCCAAAGGTATATTTGTAAATATAACCCGATCGTTAAATTTTCAGCTATCAAACCTTTAAGCTCAATTTTTTTTTTTTTTAATATAACGAAATCCTTCGCTAACAAATTGAACTTACTAATGCACAGTTTTGTGCCTTCTTCGGTGTCCATGAGTTGCAACACCTAAAGAGAACCTGCTACGAAACAGATAAATTTACATTTACAATTTTATTGGCTGTTGTATAAAAAACGGGCCAAAATACAGAATTGATGCTAATAAAGGTATTGTAATATGACCTTTTCTATTCCAAAATCGAGTATGTTTGATACTTGCTTAATTAATTAGCATCAAATACTGATTTTAGAAATATAGCAGTGGTATGTTTTCTATTAGGTAAATCTTTCATTTGTAAGGTTATTAGTCTAATTTCGAGAACAGGAAGCGTTCAGAAACAAGCGCTAAATTTCCGGTCGCTTCCATTCTGACGTCATGAAATAAATTAGTGCCTGAAACAAAAGCTGATAATTACCGCCAAAGCGCGAAAATTTGAATAAATACCTTTTCGAATGTTTATAATTTCACTATTGTTTGACGTCAAACAACGCTGACTACACTACCCAAACCATTTTGTAGGTTTTTTTTACCGTATTGCAAACAGTTAGTTACCGCGTTAGTTACCGTATTCAGATAATTTGTAATTGACAGTCAACATGGAACCCAACTGAGTTAAAGAGTTATTGTTCTACGTGAGCTAGCGTTTTATTCTAATTAATTGTAGGTAAATAAAATATTAAAATGGCATATTACCATTTATTCTGGGCAGTAAATAAGTACAGCTTATATTTTAACCAGCCTAATAATTTTATAACAGGCAAAAGTTCCGTACATAGTAAAATATTAAATCAGTGAATTGTGCATATTGGATTTTGCTCTAACTTACAATTTAATTAATTAAAACCAAGTTATTAAAATTAGAGAGCATCCATTACAATATAAAGCAAACATTCGGTTACAGCAATTTCTGATTTTATTTATTACATTATGAGAAATGTTATGTAGTTTGGGGATTTACACCAACAGCTGTAAGTCTTCTGGTTTGGACCGTCTAGAATCAGTGGCGCTTCAAGTCAACTGCAAATTTATACCCAGTTTGATTGAAATTTCAAATTCCCAAAAGTTAACAAATGCTCGACATTAATAATTTCTTTTGTAACTTCCTAGACATTCAAACTTTGCAGTGATTATCTAGTTACTTTTGTATTTATATAAATTCTGGCAAAAGAAGCAAAGTTCGATTCTCCTAGAATTTTCGCATAGCTCTAAATTAATTATACCGATGGGGCCATAATTATATATACCAGCAATGAGAAACATGAACAACAAAATATAATGCTTGGGTAAGAAAGAGATGACCATACGAAAAAATTATTTTAGTAGGAATATTCAGTTGACATATGTCATAATTAAAATGAGCCTCAACCCTACTCAAATATTTGCTGCTATGTTTATATCTTTCTTACTCAAGCAATACATGTTATCTCATTGGTGTTATAATATTGGCCCCATAGGTACAGAGTCTCTATAAAAATTGTCTGGTGAAGAGGGCTATGAATGATGCCGCTCTTCATGCATTGTGGAAAGTGTTATAGATTTTGTCGGCATCTGTATTACCGGGCATCTTATTTCTGACAGTTTTACAGATTTCCTACATTTAACCTAAAAATTGTAAACAAATTTGTTCCCATTGTCATAATTTAAATAATTTTGATTGGATTAGTTTCAACTGCAATGGTTTGAGGATTGTATTGTATTTAAAGTTAATAATATATCCTTACAGAATGACTAGAATAGTTAAAAGGTTATGTTGGTTAATCTTGAATTAATAGGTATTGGTCATAAATCAATGTAATGGCAAAATTACTCATTACATGTACTTGACTAGAAAGTCTTTTATAGACACTCATCAGTATATATTGGATTCCAACATATAATTTTCCTCATCTGCTTCAAAAGGAAATTATTTCCTACTCGTTCTTTATACGACCCGCCGACGACCCTGTAACGGTTCATCAACGGCCATAATCCTTCTAGTCCGGTCGGCAGGTACTTTCTAGCTGGACACAATTCCCAAGTTAATGAAATTTTCTGATATTGTTTGGGGATGGTACGGGGTGTCGAATCTGAGTTTTCGACCTCGAGGACCCTGTGCTAACTCAGGGAGGGCCTAAAAACCTCGACATTTTCGGACTTTTTCCGGTATTTTGCGTATATCTTCTGAACCATGCGTTTTTCGAGAAAAACGTCCTGATACAAAGTTGTAGAGCATTACATTTTCTTCAATTCTAATTGGTCAAAATCGTTTGTTGACTTAATACTTACTGAGATACAGCGGTTGAAAGATGGAACATATTTCTCAAAATGTAAAAAAAAAACTAGAAAAATGCAGGTTTTTGCCTCATAACACTCGTTTTTCAACATATCTATACTATACATACTATGTATGTCCCCTAACTCCCCTCCGCCCAAGGGTTATAGAACGATATCATTGCTTATACTTATGTATTTAAGTGAACATAAAATTATACAATAGCCTTACATAGAGTTATATAAATGACAAATGTACATACATTAGGCCTCCGTCCGCCTTGATCTTTTTGGAGCATGTGGCAAATCGTCATCGCTCTCGTCATCATTGTGTCCTTCCTCCTGGATGCTGATTTCGTCGAATAGGTTGGTCTGGTCTTCACATTCTTCGTCTGTATCGTCTTCGTTGAAGTCGCACTAGGGCCAATTATCACAAGCAGTGCCGGTGACAGCCATTATTCCTCCCATGGCGTGGA
>CALNHX010012645.1:0-23549 GCA_940337035.1 Agriotes lineatus
GATAAAGTATAAAGGATCAACATATTTACAAATTCTATCAACATAGAATAACAAAATAATTCTATTTATATACTGCTCCACAAATGTACTGGACCACCCATAAAAATGTATTTATTACATTACGTCACAATATATATACCGTCTGTTCTATAAAAAAGGCCCCGCCTTCTAGCTACTTTATTAATTATTTTAGACCCAATAACCTTATATCAAATCAAATGGCACATAAAAACCTACATTTTAACACTATCAAATTTTTTTTATCTTCAATTGTTTCAGAGTGGTGACGTCACGTGCAATTTTTTTAAATGACACTGTATATTTTTTGACATTTTCTGGTAGAGGTTTTTTTTCTCTTTTCAACAATATAAATATTTTATGCCCTTACATAAGAAAATTTTCGAGAAAAATTAAAAAACTTTTTTATCGGTGGGAGGCCACCATACAAAACTATAAACAAAAGTGTAACTCAGAAAAACAAAACAATAAACACTTTAGATTATTCTGAAATCTGACAGTTAAAGCGTTTGGCTACTATTTGTTTTGTTTTTCTGAGTTACACTTTTGCTTACAGTTTTGTATCATGGCCTCCCACTGTGAAAAAGTTTTGTAATTTTTCACGAAATTTTTTTTATGCAAGTGCATGAAATATTTATATTGTTGAAAAGAGAAAAAAAACCTCTACCAGAAAATGTCAAAAAATATATACCGTGTCATTTAAAAAAATTGCACGTGACGTCACCACTCTGAAACAATTGAAGATAAAAAAATTTTGATAGTGTTAAAATGTAGGTTTTTATGCGCCATTTGATTTGATATAAGGTTTATTGGGTCTAAAATAAATAATAAAGTAGCTAGAAGGCGGGGCCTTTTTTATAGAACAGACTGTATACAGTGTGTCCCCGGATAGGTGAAACAACTCTTGTGAAAGGTAAAAAATTCTCGATTTAAATTTTCATTTTTTGGGGTTCAGCCCCCCTGCTTCGTTAAAGGCGAATTTCTAACATCATTTCAGTTTTGAAAAATCAAGTAGGTATGCCTTGGAAATTTTTAAAAATCTATTTTTCTGTAAGGTAAAGTACCCTTTATGTGGCAAATACGACAAAAAGTTATAAAGAAAAGTTGTTTAGAATCAACATCTAGGCCCCTATACCAAATTTCAAAATCCGCGGCCAACTTTGATTTCTCACATTTTCTTTCAAGTTTATTTCCCAAATCAAAGAATTTTACTTTTAACAAAGTTTTTTATTTCATAATAAAAAAACCTAAACATAAAAAGAAATTGAGAGATCAAAGTTGGCTGAGGATTTTGAAATTTGGTATAGAAGCCTATGTGTTGATTCTAAACAACTTTTTTTAATAACTTTTTGTCGTATTTGCCACATATAAGGTACTTTACCTCACAGAAAAATAGGTTTTTTAAAATTTCCAAGGCATACTTGATCTCTCAGAACTAAAATTATGTTGGAAATTCGCCTTTAACCAAGCAGGGCTGAACCCCAAAAAATGAAAATTTAAATCGAGAATTTTTTACCTTTCACAAGAGTCGTTTCACCTATCCGGGGACACACTGTATATAAAAGCTTTTGTTTTATAGTATACTCATATTAAGCATATTTAATTTCACTATTCTCAAATATCAACTGAAGAATTAACAAAATCATATTAATAAAATTATGAAACTATAAAAAACTATATTTCACAAAAATAAGACGAATCACAAAAAAAGGTTTAATTAATAGTTCTTTGAGTCTCTCCAGAACGTTTAAAAATCTTTGGCAACAATTCGGCATACTTTGTATGCAATGTGCTATCAATATTTGGGCAAAATTCAAAATTTTAAAATGATATTTTATTAGTGGACTTCGTTTTCTTTAAACAGAATTATGAAAAGAAATGCTTTTTATAGTGACACAATCATGAAAGGTTACCAAAAATTTCATGACTGCCCTTTCGGAAAATATTTTTAAAAATTGCACCAATATATGCAAATGGTCCAGTTCATTTGTGGAGCAGTATATTTACAGAGTTCACATAACCACTTTCCTTTAGGAATTTTTTTAATTGTAGGCATGCTGAATGGTACCATTTTATTCTACATTTTCTGTCATAACATTTTACCATTTGTTCGCCGTCGTCTGGTTTCCTACAGTGACACCATAGCTGCAATCCATAATTAAAATAGGTACATAACATTGTAACAGATAATTCACAAAATTACAAACCTCTTCATCATATATGCCTATTACGATGTCACTGGAAATTGAACCGACACCTATAGCTCACATGTCCATGGGGATGTCGTCTGAACTTGGACCAGCACTCGTAGATGGCATATCCATGGCGATGTCACTACAGTGACTTTATATAACACAGTGGCGACAATAGAGTGTGACTTTTTCATTGGTCGCTCGAATCGACCGCCATTAAGAGGCAAAATTTGTTGATGCTTTTGTTTGTTTATACCAAATCGAGGTTAGCAGGTTAGGTTTTGCGTCAGTTTATGTCAAATTAGAGGTTAACAGGTTAGATTTTTCGTCACTTTGTGTCAAAACTGACGCAAAACCTAACCTGATAACCTCGAATTTGACATAGACGTACAGTGCCACCAACATATTATTTATACGTTGTGTAACCATGACCATTCAAAAACGTTCAATTTATTAAAGTTAGTAGGCCATTGGCCGCCATTTTGTGGCAAATTGTGCCTATTGTCGCCACTGTCTCTATCAAGGCACTGTAGATGTCACTACAACTTGAATCCAAACCAGTGGTCATAGATGGCAGAACTAATGTTAGAATCTAGTAATTTCCAAGTTTTGTATTGGTAACACTTTTGACATCTATCATATTGACATTAAATCGTTAACCTTATTTAAGCTAAACGACTCAATAAATCGGAGGCGTACTCATCATTGTGGTATGGCGCATTTCAAAACAGAATTAATAACACACACAAAAATAGCGACAATAGCAATAACAAAATAACAGAATTAACAAAATCAACAGCAATTTTCACACTTTGACTTGCACAATATCGCAAGATAGTCCAGTTACATTAGACGGACAACCGCAGCATCTGCCGAAAAAATCCAAGTGAGCTGAAATTTTGCATACACCTTTATTTTGAAATTACAAATAATGTCTCAAAAGTCCCCATCGATATGGCGCTTGCGTTTTGAGTTATTCAAGGTCAAAGGTCACAGAAATAAGTTTTTCGCAAATATCTCGCTTTCTATGGGTCGTATGACTTTTTTAGTTATTACAAAAAATGAAGGCTAGGAAATTCTCTACAAAAAAGATTATATAGCTTTTTTACATACAACTAACCGTTCAGTAAATAACACACTATTAAGTTTTGCAGACGGGTTTTACTTCTTTTTACGATAAAGAAAGTATTGGATTCACCCCAAAAATTCGGAAACTGGGTTTTCAACAGATCTTCACGTTGTAGAGTCCCCTGAACCCAAAAAACATGTTTTTGCTCATTGGTCTGTGTGTCCGTCCGTCGGTCTGTCTGCCAACAGAATAACTCATTAACGAAAAGAGGTATGGCGTTGAAACTTCATATATAAGTTTTTTGTACTATCTAAATGCGACAGCAAGCTTCTGAAGAAAATCACATAACCGGTGTGTATTGATGTGAGATAAGTGATTTTTCAGTTGAATACCTCTAAAATTCAACTTGAAAATCACTCATCTCAATCAATCCACATATAAAATGTAATAAAAATGTAAAGTTTGAAAAAACTCGTTGGAGCCGTTTTTGAAACACAAGAGTAAACATCATACTTCCGGTTATGCGATTTTCTTCAAAAGATAGCTGTCGCGTTTAGAAAGTACACAAAACTTATATTTGAAGTTTCAACGCCATACCTCTTTCCGTTTATGAGATATTCTGTTCGCAGACAGACAGACAGACCGACCAATGAACAAAAACACGTGTTTTTGGGTTCAGGGGACTCTAAAACGTGAAGATCTGTTGAAAACTCAATTTAGAATTTTTGGGGTGAATGCAATACTTCCTTTATCGTAAAAGGAAGTAAAACCCGTCTGCAAAACTCAACAGTGTGTTATTTACTAAATGGTTAGTTGTACGTAAAGCACCTGTATAATCTTTTTTGTAGAGAATTTCCTAGCCTTCATTTTTTGTAATAACTAAAAAAGTCATACGACCCATAGAAAGCGAGATATTTGCGAAAAACTTATTTCTGTGACCTTTGACGTTGAATAACTCAAATCGCAAGCGCCATATCGATGGGGACTTTTGAGACATTATTTGTAATGTCAAAGGTGTATGCAAAATCTCAGCTCACTTGGATTTTTTCGGCAGGCCGATCCTACTGTAGCTGGCCTAAGAGATTTTTGTAGGTATAGATTATAGTACAAATACATAAAATTGTGGGTTGAAGATACGAAAAGTCTATGTGACGAGTGTCCAGTATTGTTATACCGGGTGACCATAAATATCTGAGATCTCGGTAGCCATGGAATTAGCTACTTATAAATGTTGGGTTAGTATTATATTTCAATTACAATAAGTATTGGTACCTATGTAATGTAATAAAATGCAATAAGAGGAGGAGAATGTGCCCCGGATTCTGCAGTTTAGCCTACAACTCGATTATAAAAATCTCCTGTTCTAACTCCATTATTTATTGCAATCAGTAATAATTTTTGACAGACAGGAATTTTAGTTGTGATGACATTAATGACATTTATTAGTTTAGTTGTATTCATCGCTTTAATAAAGCGGTGTTGATTCCAAAGGTAATGTGATATCAGGTAGCAGGTACTTATGGCCACCCGGTATAAAGAACAAGGTGTTGAAAGTGATTTAGGGCTTCTTGATATCAACGATTTTGCTTTGATAATAATGACGTCTTTTCAAATTCAACAGTTGCTACAATTTACTTACTTTACTTAACCGGCGTTACAATCCTTTGTGGATTTTAGCCTCCTTTACAACGTTGTTCCACCGGGCTCTGTCCTGTGCGACTCGTCTCCAGTTGAGCACCCTTAAGGTTCTCAAGTCCCGCTGAACACCGTCTAGCCATCTTTCCTTGGGTCTTCCCCTGGTCCTTCCGTAGTCCGGCCTCCATTCGAAAACGCTTTTTACTGCCCTGTCACTCGCCATCCGCTCGACATGCCCCAACCACCTGAGTCTTTGTGCTTTCACAAGACGCACTATATCTGCACCACTTATTAGCACGTCTAATTCCACGTTCGTTCTACGCCGTGGGCCATTCATATCTTGCACTGGGCCCCATATCTTCCTCATTATTGCTCTTTCTGCAGTTCGTAGTGCATTTTGGTCTCTCATTGTTAACGACCACGTCTCGCACCCGTAGATCATCACTGGCCTTATCATTGACTTATACACCTTCCATTTGGATGCACGTTGCAGTATTTTCGATTTCATCAGATTCTTGTACATAAAATAAATTTTGTTTCCATTTGTAAACTTTAACCACACTTTTACAAACATAAACGGCAAGGATCGGTTACGTCACCGATGGCATCGGTAGGTCGGCACGACTCGGGTCAGAATATGCAGGGTTGCCAGACTGAGTGCATGCCCGTTTTAAAAATGTACTTTTGTAGGAAACGGTTTCAGAATGTACCAGATTCTTAGAATTGTACCAGGTCTGGCAACGCTGCTAATATTAAGACGCCGCCCACATTCGTAACTACGCATAGACCACGAGTTGATATGTTTGACCTTGGGAACTGTTCTGCTTTATTATAGAGTTATGATTATGATTATACAGTGCGAGTGTAAAGTCTGCAACTATCAAAATAAAACGTTTATCAAATGTTTTTGAAAGAAATCCTCGAACACGTCAATTTTTATTTTAAAAAATACATATTCTACTGTAATTGTCACTTTTCGATTGTCTTTTGTTTTTGAGTTATGACGTTTGCGATAATTTTTTTAAATGGAAACCCTAATTTTTTATGATGAGTTTGGATAGAGCATGAAATTCTAAGACCAAATATGCTAAAAAAGTATGGTACTGTATTTTGAAATTTTCGAGAAAATCGCTTTTAAAGTATTAAAACAGAAATCGAATAAAAATCAAGTAGTCATGAAACAATGAGTTAGCCCTAAAATTATAAGTTCTTCATAGTTTGTTTATCTGTTTTTATTGTGTGCTCTTAATTAAATAATTAATGGTGCGATATTTGAGTGAAAATGGACGAATTGAAATTTTAGTATTGAGGGGATGTGGTAATCGTACGATTTTCTCGAAAATTTCAAAATACAGTATCATGCTTTTTTTGGCGTATTTGGTCTTAGAATTTCATGCTCTATCCAAATTCGTCATAAAAAATTAGGGTTTCCATTTAAAAAAATTATCGCGAACGTCATAACTCAAAAACAAAAGACAATCGAAAAGTGACAATTACAGTAGAATATGTATTTTTTAAAATAAAAATTGACGTGTTCGAGGATTTCTTTCAAAAACATTTGATAAAAGTTTTATTTCGATAGTTCCAGACTTTACACTCGCACTGTATAACTTCTTGACATAAGTCGGGGTTTAAAGTTTTCGCTGATATACTACACATGCATGACCGACGCTCAATGTTCAACTTGAGTCAAAAACGATTGATCGCCTTAGCTAAAGAAGTGCTCCCAAATATAAAAGTCTTAATTTACGACGTTCACATCAAACACAAAAAACAGAAAAAAATCACGCTAACTAAAATGTTAATATTGTAATGGTGTAATGGCTTATGATCATCAGTAGCTCGCCCACAAGTAAACGCAATAAAACATAATAATTGATTCCTCGATGAAATTATCAATGACGTTAAAGGCCTGAAAGGTTATCAAATGGGGAAAAGAATTATAACATAGTCTGCTACGCAGATGATGAAGCGCTAATTGTGGTTAACGAGGAGAACCTACAGAGGCTCCTATGCCAATTTCATACCAGGACTGAGGCACTACCACCTGAAGAATCAAGCTGCAGCGCTCCGTCGTGACGTCAGCGCAAGCCTCTTGTTTTGAGGCTCGCGACTCGATAAATTCAATCATTCTCCAGCTCGGCCTTCCTGTGCTGACGTCACTACGGAAAGCGGAGGCCTCGTTCTTTAGGTGATATTGTTTTACACCAGGGACGAGTTCGCTTAATCACACTTCATTGTAATAATGTGAGTTTACAGACACACCAATGCGATGGTGCGACGTTCTCGAACACAGGCACGGCTGTCGACAATATAATATAAACATTTCGATACGTAATATAAAAAACTGCGAAAACTAGAGAAAGATGGGCATGCAGCGGAAGAAGTGATGTCGTTTTCGTATCCTGTTATAAATGTAACAAGCACTACGCCGACGACTAATGAAGTTAAGGAAGAAGCTTAAAAAGTCCAGAGTATGTCAGACTGCTTAAATGATATAATACACCAGAATTGCGCATTTATAAAACCGCCATGAGATAGATTTTAATGTACACTGCAGAACAAGAGAAAACAATTAAAAAACAAAACAAATACTTAAAACAACGGAAATGGCTACGATAAGAAGAATACGCAGAAAAAAGATAATAATTGCCATCAAGATAGGTTTGAGGACAATTTCCGCATTTTAGAAAGCCAGACCGAAGATGAGGGCAAGGTCGACTTTCGTTTAGGAAACTAAGTGTAAGAGAAGGTAGCAGATAATTAATGCTGTCTAACACAATATCAGTTTCAGGACAATTTTCTCAGTTTGAGAAGCCAGATGCACAAAAAGTTTGAAGTTAATTATCGTTTCCAAGATAAGTTTGAGTCTAAATTATTCAGTTTGAAAATCCAAATGGAGTTTTGCCGCCTGGAAGCCTTTACACAAAATAAGTTTAAGGATAACTATCTCAACTTAGGTGCATATTGAAGAAATGAGCGTTGATAAGCCAGAAGCAATATCCGTTCAAGAATAATTTCGCGATTTGGAAAGCCAGATCGAAAGTAAAGTCGACGACAGCTATTTATTTGAGATAATTAAATGATCTTCTTGGTAAATTTTTCGCCTGCCAGGTTTGCAACCAATCATACACGGCGTCAGATCTAGCGAGGTGACACGATGGAAGTTTCTCTGTTTTTTGCTGTTTCTGGTAAATTGGCGGACGGCATGTTTAAGGCATGTGTTGTGAATGATGTTTGGACCCTTAAAGAAATCGCCACGCAATTCGGACGATAAAATGCGCGTGAAGATTTGGAACACTATCCAGATGGAAGCTTTCACCGTTTGGATTATAACGTTAGAGGATAGTTTTGGCTAGATCTGCATTCGATTCGATTCCATTGTAAACCGTTGCGTGGGCGATGTATTTCTTGTTTCGGGCTTAAAAAGGCAGAGCTCTGGCAAGCGATTTTTCCTTCTAGAATTGGAGGACAGATTTAAAGATAGAGCTGACCCTTGATCCCGTTTCGCGGATTGGTTTGGTAGGAGGAATTTGAAACGCAATCCTTTAGCAGTTTAGAGCATTTTTCGGAGGGGGCTGTGTCCGAACGCGACCTTGCAAAGATTGGTTCGTTATACTATTATCGGCGAATGCAGGCCAGGTATCGTCAGCTGTAGTTCACGATTTCATGCCCATTTAAAAGTAACATTCGATTTAAATGTAGTACGAGTATTTATCTGCTTTCGGAAGTTATTTGCGGCTATAGTTATGACCAGGAAACTAGCTCAGCTTATTCCCTTTTGGTATTTGAATTATTTGTATTAAGGATTCAGCCTTCACCTTATTAAATTATGGTTCTTAATCGAAATATGTCAAGGTACAGTTGCTATCAAGTTCATTATAATATGTAATAAACTCGAAGCAATTTCTGTGTGTAGGTAAATGTTTAATAGCGCGTAAGCTTTAGCTAGAGTAGCTAAAATTGAGTCGCTGATTAGCTAACCTAATTTTTACAATGGGCCAAACCAGCTTAGGTACTTGATTTAGTATTGAATTTACCGCGTCATATGTTTGCATTATTTTTATTGAGTGTGGGTGCCTAGATAAGTTAAACCCCTTGTACAGATATTACATTTAGCTAGATACAAAAACAGTTTGAAGATAATTATTGCTGCCAAAATAAGTTTAAGGATAACTTCCCAATTTTGAAGAGCTAGATGAAAGATGACAGCGGGAAAAATATTTCAGAAACTTCTACTACTATTGATTATATGAAACAGGAGCCAGTTATGAACAAATAATATATATTCATTGTAATAGAACTATTCCTGTCGCCTAATAAAAATTCAAAATGCCAACAATTTTGATAAGCCAATAAATGTATCAAAGTAGCATTATATAAATATATTGACGTAAATGGAGAAAGAGGAAAAAGAAGATAAAATGGAAAGATATATCTAAGCATATCGAGTTTTATAACATTTAAAACAATTTTTATATTTGTTATGTGAAAACTTCGGCTTAAATTGATGCAATTGACGAAAGGCTATGTAAGGACAGACAAGACATCAGAATACATCATGCATACCAGCATTCCGCATCTACGATCCGTCTAGCACATTTCGAGTCCGCGTCAGTAATAATTGCATGCGTTCACAGAGCTCTGTCTGCACGTTTAACTGTTAGCACAATCGTTGTTTAATCGCGCACTGTATGTATTTGTATAGGTATCATTCTGCATTTATATGTATATGTGTGCAAACATTATTAAATTTTATTAAAATACATAAACAGTTGTTTTTTTCTATAAAGTATTCCATTAGCAGAAATAATGTTTCATTCATACATGTGTCTACATGACACATTCGACAAAACAATTACTAATCAAACTCTGTTTTGTAGGATAAAAGATAATAAACTATTTCTTGAAATTGGTAAAAAAAGAATTATTGCCTCTAGCGTTTCCATGAATTCCCTGTACAGCAAACTTAAACATTTAGATTTTATTTTACATCATTTGTTTATTTCTATAACGTTTGATACAGTGCAATAATTATTAGCAACAAAAAATAGAACACAAAGGGCATTTTATTTTTAGAAGATAATGGTAGTAGCACAAAATAGTATGTATCAAGACATAAACCAATCCCTGTTTTTGTTGTCTCATTGTTTCCTGTACAACAAGCACGAACACATACTACAACTTTACGTTACTGCAGCTGATGCACTCCTTGAGTAACATACGAATAGATTTTTAGAATCTTTTCGATCATGAGTAATACCGAAAAGTTAGTTTTGCAATATAAAGCCATGGAAGTGTCAACTCGGATGTTGGATGCAACAGAATCTATGCATTGCTCACACAATATTTAATAGAAAATAATCAACTATCGACTGCTTGTTATTTAACATAACATTTGATCTCACTGAAAGAGCCACAATGTGAAGAATTAGAATCTGCCAAGCACAATGCTTATCTGTGGTCACTTGTTGACGTCACGCCATGAAAATGGCTGAGTGCTTAGCAATAAACTAAATATGATAATTTCTACTTTGCGTTCACAACATACATATCAAAATTAAAAAAGAGAGTCGGTTTACATCTACTAAAGAACAATTAAAACTACCTTCTAAACATGAACTATTTTAATGCAGAGCATTCGCATCTAATTCAACACACTTTCCCGATATGTGCTACGCTACTCGTACAAGCATTCCAATAGCAAAATAGTGCTTTCTAAGTAAACGCAATGGGTAAACACAATAACAAGCAATCACGCATTCCACATGAGGCAAACTAGATAAAAGCGTTTACGTCTCTTTATTCGCGAGCCTGTTTAACAGGTCACGTAATCTTGGGAGTTTTGAAATGTGGCCGTGTATTTACTCTATAAAATTGAAAACAAAATGGAAAGTAAACAAGCACGGATCGAATATTTGTTTATGTATGTTGCGCCAGTCATATTTATTTGTTTTCCAGGTGTGTATTTGAATAAATTCGCCCACTGCGTCAGCAGCGAATTAGAGTTCGCCCTCTTAAATCGAAAAGCCGCTCAAACGAGCCGAAAATATAAACGTTCAAGTCCGTTTTTATTGCTGAATACATTTATATTGCTGCAAACTACTAAAGGTTCAAGATCGTGTATAAAGCAGCTGTATTCCAATAATTTTAAGTTTTTATAGAAATTATGTTTAGTAAAACCAGTTTCTATTCTGATGAAAATAAATTAAAATATACCCATTTTACAGCTTGTTCTTAAAAAAAAGTTCTTTGAAAAGTAGCGTTTTACACCATAATTGATGTATATTTTCAGCATTTTCTTGTTAGTTTTGCTGAAACTTATTTCAACTGAAACAGATATAACTACGAAGATTGATTGAATTACCATAAATGAAGACGTCTCCAAAGCAAGTTCCAAACCACCTAGTAGGCGAAATGTAGACCTACAAATAGCTCGGGGATACGATATCCTTGGATTTTATTACTGAAAATATCGCTCAATAGTATAATCAATAGCATATTTACAAAAACTGAATGAAACCCATAGCAAAAGTTCTTATTCTAAATAAGTTATACAAGTTTTCTGAGAAAATTCGGATAGAATAAGCATTCGGTCGATATTAAACGAAGTTTTGCCCACTTTCACTTTGGAACTATTTGCTACCTCTTAATGCTGATAAGCCCAAGTTACCATGTACTGGAGAGCAAACTTTCAAGGTGAACTCGTAAAAAATGTGAAGGATAGGCTTGAGTTTTAGCATATATTTTTGATAATTGTCATCCGAATTAACAGCTAACCGTTTTCATAAAATTGATTGAAATTGCTACTAAAATAAAAATATCTATTGACCTTTAGCAAGCCTTGAAAACCCCTTCATGTCTTTTTAATGTCATTGCAGATCAAGAGAAACAACTAAGTTCAAATTACAAAAAACGATGGCATATTTACTATCACCAACTGGTGATCATAATCAACCCAAGTTTTTATAACTGAGGAAGGTATTGAAATTAGCAACATGAATTATTACAAACGAGAAAACTTCACGAATTAGAAAGGGAGCTTCTAAAACGAAATCTTAACGTTTGTGGAATACTTGAGAATCAGTGAAGTAATAATGGACATTTTGATACTCAAAATCAAGCAGAGTATTCAAGCAACATCCTATATTATATTTTGATTAAACAAAGATGGTGATCATTAACCATTAATACTCAACCCCGTGCAATATGCAATTGTAACTATTATATGATAAATTCAAAATCAAACTCAAGCAATTAAACAAAATCAATGTCACCAGAAGAAAGATAACTAAATTTTTTTGGCACAAATGTTCCTTAGCACTCTAGGAGCGACCCTTCCCCGTCTCTGAGGTGCCGGCGTCGTATCAAGAAAGTCTTGGCCTTTTGTTCAGGTAAATTACCTTTTCTATTTTGAATAGAATATCATTAAGAACAGTTGTTCAGAATCTAAATTATGGCATCATGCTAGATTTAAAAATATATCGAAAGACGTGATTACTAGAAGGAATTGCAAAAATACTTCAACTCATTCCACACGGTTTCATAAAAGTAAACTGTTTCACCGGACTATAATTTTACATTCTGAACAAGTTTTTCTTATGAAATTTTTTTGTAATATAAGCGGATAAGGTACTTTATTGTGATTCTTTGTAATAAATAGGTTTCGGTTGTCTGCTCTTAGCTTCGGGTATTTCGCAGAAGTTCTTCGTGGAAACTTCGCTCAATGCGGATACCGGGCTTGGACACGTATGAGAAACAAATACGTTCGTGTCCTTGTGGCGGTTCATTTATTACAAGAGTAAGTAAATTTATTTAGTATAATATACTAGTACATAGAATCATTATTACTATATCTAACTTATTTATCATTAATAACATTAATATTAATAGTGTTGTTTCACAAAGCTGCTTAAATATTTTTTAAAACAATTAATGTTTGTCATTTTTTACATCTTGAGGAAGCGAATTATAGACTTTTAGTCCGTTGCTATCCTGGCCATTGCCTGGAATTAGAGGATGAGTGAATTACTTTATTTTCGATTCTGGTAACTCAATGCAATTAGCTGAATTTCGTCATGAATTTTTAGCATTACTCGGGTTGCAAAACTTCAGCGACCTCGCTTACTTGAGAAGGCTTACTGCTTCTGGGAGCTTTTGCGCCTGAGTGATTGGTTTGTGACGTTTTCCAGCATCCTCCACCTACAGTAGCTATATCAGCACGTTGGAGGCTAATTGATTCACTCCCTTCAGAAGCAGTGATGCTCTCAGATAAGTAGCATACGACCTAATAATCTAGTAGTGATATTTGTACCGCAAGCACTGTGAAAGAAGTAGCTGTTCTTAGTATGTCAATTTACTTTTCACTGGTTTAATCTAAGACTGTTACTTGGATTTTTGCTAATCACTGCTATGTTAGCGTTAGTTGGGAGTGCACGTTTCGAATAAGCAACGACCTTAAGAAATTAAAATTTCTGTACTGGTTTCTTTATGTAGTGTTGCTTAATAAATCCAGTGCACTGTTTATATCATTCATTGTCCGATTTTGTCGCTGCTACCTTCGGTATTTCAGATATTATGTTATAGCCTGCTGCAATTAAACTAAGTTTAAAAGTTCTCGACCTATCTGAGTATATTTTTTGTGATTTACAGTTGTTGTAATTTAACTTGTTGGCGCTCATTATATTTGGTAACTACGTTATTTAAAGAATGAGCCACTAAGCCTAGCTGGCGGGCCCCCAAATATACTATCGTAGCGTAGCGATATTTGAAGATATTTAGGGAAACTATAGCTAACAAGAAGTGGCGCTAACAATTTTGATAAAGAACGAAACCTTGGTGCTTACACAGAAAAGGACAAAAGCACAAAATTTGCCAACATAGATCGTGCTGAAAAATGCAACACTTTAACGCAAACATTCAAAACCAATGTAGAAAATATAAAAACGAATTCACCAAATACATTTTCAAAAATTCGCAAGCAAACGCAGAGAAAACTGAGGCACCTGAGCTATACAGGAATTTCCAACATTTAGCAAATGAAACACAGAAAAGAAACTAAACAAATCAATATAATAACAGACTGCGAAGGAATATCAGAGCTAATATACCCCGAAAATGTATAGCAACGCATCCTGCAATATAGCGTAACAGAATTTGAAGAACCAGAAAAATTGAAAAGTGAAGTTGACATGACGATAAAATAATTACGGTTACGTAAACTCCCAGGCATAGACGACATAACAGCTAAGACATTAATAGAAAAAGCAAGGGGGTACATCAAAATATACATGTGCTCTGAAGACTACACAAAAGCCTTTGATAAAATAAAATGGACGAAATGTTTGCCGCCAAAACCTTCTTAATACAAGCTAGTGTAAGGTAAGGTTGAGAAGAAGGAATTACCATCGGAAGACAAAAAATCCATAACAAGGCAGATAAAAGCAAGTTAGACAGTTTCGGAATAGGGTGTTACAGAAGACTACTTAGAATTAGATTAGCATAAATCAATCGGTCCTCATAGAGGATAAATAAAATGTTCCTAAAGTTCTTTGGTCGCATTATTAGAAGAGAAGAAGAAATAAAAAAACCAGAATAAAATACAACGTATAAGACCACGAAGAGATAGCCACTATGTTGGATATATTGAAACGGTGATTTGACCTCGTTCGCTTGAGTTAGTTTGGAATGACATTTCAATGTACAACCGATTGTTTGTCGGTAGAGTTTAAGAACTAGTCTTGGTAAGGCGAGTGTAAATTCAAACGCGCGCCAAGTAGCTTTGCGCAGAAAGCGAGTCTTGCAGATAGTGTAGTTTGGCGATTCAAACCAGAAAGACAACAAAGAACGCGTAAATGTCGTTAAGTAACGCAATAGCGTAGACGTCGCTGTAGAGGGTTACGAAAATCCAAGTCCAGGTATTGCGCAACTGGAATTTGTCAGTCATCACTGCAGGTGGCTGATTTAATAACGTGTTTGATTCACCCTTCACCCAAAAATTCAATTCAACCCTTATTTGGGTATGCAAAATTAGCGCATTCTTGTTTCCGGTGCGCCATGCGCATGCACACATGCGCAGTAAGCAGCCATCACAAAGGGTTCGTTGAAGCAGTTGTGAGAAGTGATTTAATATTATTGTTTGATATGCCAGTATGGTGATGCAGGCACCGTGGACTAATAGTATGAATAAGTCATAGAAACAGCTGTTGGCTGGGTGATGTGACCATTCCGTGACCAAGAGGGGTAATTGATTTACCTCAAATTTATATTTTTTGTATTATTTTTTAAGTTGTAAATGAATAGTGATGATTTTCCAGCTAATGCTCTAAAACGTTTCTGTAAGCGCATTTGTCGCAAAATAATGAAATTGGCTTTTTTGTAACCATTTTAGCCCGCTTATCCATTGGTGAGATGAGTAAGCGTCAGCAGATGTATCTGCTTTTATTACCCATACAGGAATCCAACTTGTTGCTCCCGTTGCGCAGTCGGACTATTGTGAATGTGAACTGCATGACCTAAGTATTTATACGAGTAAACCTGCTCTACATTGATGTAGGTTGTCTGCCGTTAAGTTCTCACTGCTACTAGGTTGGTCATGAATTTAGTCTTATTGGTGTTAAGACTCAAACCTGATTGCCTGGACGCCGAGTAATTTCTTCAGCTTGAAGACGATGCCGTATTAATATTATATCGTCAGCGAAACGTATTTAATTTTTCGCCTCAATTCTTCTATATCAACTGGTTTGAACATATACTCCAGATGGGTATTAAATAGCTTGAGAGAAATGACATCCTCCTGAAGGACATATTGTTTTATCCGGAAGTTCGCTATAATTTTTTATGGATTAATATTATAATAGCGAATTATCGAATTTGCACAGAATCTTCAGCAGTGATAGTAATACCATTTTAATACATTCAAGGACTACATCATCATCACCTGGCGATTTGTTCTTTTTCATTTTCCTCAAGCTACTGCTTATTTCATCCTCGTTTTTACTTTCAGAGTATTTATATTCGGATTCTTCTACATTATCTTGTTACAATTCCTTGTAGAAGTTCTCGACACTGTTCAAAATTGCCCGTTTTTTGGTTGTGAGTGTTCGCCGCTGTTTTTAATTTTATATAATTATATGGTTCCTACCGTCTGACAATGTTTTTCTCGGCAGCTTTATCCTGTTCGCTTCCAGTGGCGGCTCGTGGAGTATTTGGTAGTAGAGCCAACCAGCTAACGTAAAATGCATTTTCCGCCCGCTCACATATAAAGACAAATTCCGATATCCCGAGATTTAAATATTTTGCATGTGGATTGGCAAAAACTAGCATTGGCAAAAACTAGCATCCGTGAAACAAATTATTAAACATTACAGGTCAATAATAATAGTTATTTACGTATAGGAGGCCGGGAGAGTAAGATTACGCCCGCAGCCAAAACTTGAGGCCCGACAGACGAATGCCTTTATTTGGCTAAAGACGTAATCTACTTCCGGCCAGAGGTAGCTACAATGTTTTACGCACAACTGCATGGAACAAACACTTAGAATAAATCTAGGTTTTTTAATGCTAATAATTTCTACCACAGTTAAGCTGCCCACGTTTTTATTTTACCGCCCCCAAATTTCTTTACGGTCCGACGGGCGTAAAGTTGCACTTGCTGTCGTGGTAACTAAGATGTAAACTTTCATTTTCGGCCCGGTTGTGCGTAATAGTATATTATTAGATGAGCGATTATGACAGCCATTATTCACGAAGATGACATTTGCGCCACAAGCCGAAGGCGCGTGGCGCAAGTCATCTGAGTGAATAATGGCCATAATCGCGAATATAATACGATATTTTATCTACTCCTATGCAATATGAGCCTTGTGTTCATATTTCCGAATTATGACATTTGTGACAGCTGTTAACTTCAAAAGTCATTTAATAATGAGAATGAATTTTGTGATTGGCTACAACCTATTGAATAATGAAAACAGAATTTTCTGATTGGTTGCAATTTGCAAACTATTGAATAATGAAAATAGAATTTTATGATTGGCTGCAAACCGTGAATTATGAATCATAATTCATGGCCATTGTGCAGTAGGAGTAGATAAATATTATTTTAAGATGTGCCACAACTTACCAGTAAATGAATATAATCAAAAGGGGTTATACCGTAATTATTTTGCGAAAATAACAACGTGCAACGTCTTAGAAGGATGCTGAAAAATAAGTAAAAAATGTTTCTTTCAGAATAAACAAATCGTTGATTGATGGATTATGGTATACAGAGCTATGGCTCCTTGGCTCCTTATAGCGCGCCGCCTCTGTTTTCTTCTATTACTTTTGGAATTTCCTCTTTTTTTATCTTCTGATGGGTCGCTTTCGATATTTCTTCGTTTAGAGTCCTTGATACCATGCTATTTGTGCAGTATTTGTTTTATAGGTGCTTTCTTCTTTCCATGAGCGTCGGGGTACCTTCATTTACTCGTAGCTTTTCACTGTTTTACTTCTTCCCACTTGGCATCGGTTTTCGGCTTCTTTTGTAGATGCTACCATTTTTTTTTTGTTCACATGTACAATATTCATATATTCTTTTACACGTACATGCATTACAGATCTGAAGTTTGTTTGGAACAGCTCTATACAGTGTGGTCCATTAAGTGTGCAACAAATGGGAATTTTTTTTATTAGTTGTACAATCGAAATTTAAATATTGCCAAAAGTTAGTGCATGTGCGATAACCATATCAGATGCCCTTAGAATGGCTTCAAGTCAAACAATATACAGGGCAGGACAAAAAATATGAAATTCGTTCAAGAACAAAGTTACCTTATTTCAAAAAATATAGCAAAATTTTATTGAGAAAAGTTGTTTAGAATTAAAAGTGAACAGAGATGCCTGAGAGGCTGTATCAGGACTCCGTTACTTTGCGCTGATTCTATCCGTCAAGCACGTAAACAAGACTGTGTTTACGTTTTAAACCAATGTAGTCAATGGTACTTGAAACGGACGGCAGTAGAGACACTAACCCTCGGAGCACAGCCTCATGCCCCGTGAATATTATGGCTTAGAAAGGGTAGTGAATGAATCAAACATTAAATGCAGATTGATTTTTATTATGAAAATAGACTAGTATTTATATAAAACTAAAAATGCTTAACGCAGTAACAATATCAAAGTTCATAATAGTGTAATAGAACGCGTTTAAAGGTCCGCAAAGACCGCAACTCAGCATGATAAGCTTTTATATTTCCGCATCGGTTTGCGGGCTGAGCGTTGAACTTGGCTTTCTAGGTCGCCGAGTTGCATTTTCACTTAATGTTGGCGAAACAATATTCGTTTAAGGTTTCGTAAATGGGAACTGAATTTTGCCTGTTTTAATTCAAGATTAAAACAGATATAAATTACGTATAAACTTGCGAAATTATGAAGTAAAACTGGAGGTTAAAACTGTTTGTTTATGAAATCAGAATTACATTTCGAACTTCTGACTGGCTTCGTAAATTTTGTTATTAAAATTTATGTGTGTTTAAACCAAGTTTAAACATATTGCCAATTTTAGGCCGAAGAAAAAGAAAAGGAAAACTATATTGTTTCTTCCACATTAAGGGTTCTTAAAGGATATTCTTCTACGGTTGACTGGCGTTGTTTGGATTGATGCTTCCTTCGGTTGATCCTTTTTCGAATGTAGTAGACTGCTCCTATTAGAATAGCCCCTCCCAATAGGCTGCTTGTTATCCCGCTGGATAGATAGGAGTGGTGGCGGATGGTTTTCCAAGTAATGTCCTTTAGGTGCTGCTGGAATTCCAATTGTGAAGTTTGTAGATCCTCGAAGTGGTCTGATTGTTTTAGAACTGGCTCCTCTGCAATTTCTGAAAAGGAGTTGGGTGTTATTGTGTTGGTAAAATTGATGCTGACGGCCTTGGAATATCCTGCGAGGATCTTGAATTTCTTGCTATGCCTGGGGGTTAACGTATTCTTTGGAGTTTGTATGATGCAGTCTGACGAGATCTGAATTACACCTGTAGTGTTGACATTGACTTCTTCCCTATTGCCACTACAAGTGATAGCTATTCGGGTTGGCTTGTTGACTACGAACATCCAGGTGTTTTCCATGTATAGTTGTTTCCAAATAATGGACTGGATCTGATGTCTTCGTAGGCTGCACTGACTAATTTCTGTTCGATGATATATATCAATGATGCAATTTGGGTTATTTTCAATTCCTTTCACGACTGTTGGACTGCAGATATACGTGTTTGGAGTAATTTGGAGATTTTCTTTGAATTCCTCATCTGTCTCTTGAAAATACATTTGTAAGTTGTAATCCACAGCGAAGATCCCTTTTGGTACGTCGATCACCCAGTAGGACCCATTGTTAATTTGGAGAGGAATTGGTGTCACCTTGATTAAGGTATATTCGGTTTTTTCTACTATGATGAAGTATCCTTGGACGTTGATGTAGATGTCATCATGTCCGATGTCGACCTTTAGGATTGGGGTCGGTAAAATTTCTAAATTTGGCGAGAGTTTACTGGTTGCATTTGCGAGGATTTGCTTGATTTGGGCAGGTGTTATTAACTCGTAAAAATTACCTTGTTGGAAATGAACGTTCAAAATGTTTGTGTGGTAATTGCACAGTTCACTAATAACATTTGTGGCGACTTGATAGACACTGATGATGTGGATATTTAATCGGTTGGAGTCGGTTGCCTTATACCACTTGTCCATGTTGTTGATCGCCCTGATTCCTTGGTTCAGCTTCTCTTGGAAATGTTCCAGTTTCTGATCGATTCGTTCTTCGGTCTCATTAAATCTTGAAAGTGCTGACAGCAAGAATTTGGATTGTTGACTGTCCATTTTTATTAATTCCTGTTGATTTTTGTCGAGTCTGTCAATATCTTGATAGACCTCGTCATTTACTCCGAAAATTGACGTTAGTACAGTCCCAAGCACTCCTCGTTTCTCTCGTCTTGCTATGATATCTTCCATGCCAGTTTTAATCCATTCCATATGCCTTTTTTGTTCCAGAAGATGATGCACCAATGTCTTGCATAACGTATCTTCGGACAGTTCTTTCGCAGAGTTGCAGAGGTCGTCGAATTTGTCCACCATGTCGGTAACTGTTTCGAAGTCTTCTTCGATCTTCCCCCTCTCGAACTGGATTTCGATCCTGAATGTTCCTCGTTCAATCTTCCCGTGTCCAATATGCTCTACATAGTACCCGCTGTCTGGTTTTTGTATGTTGAATTCTGCCTTACTCGATGTATTTGTAGTAAGGAGAGTAAATATTAGTAGAAACATTTTCCATTTGGACGTGACAGTTTTCTTTGGTGCTGGGAATGATTGTGTGTGGGTGCTGTTGGCCGAAATTTTTTCTTCAGGCTCTGGTTCCTGCGATTCTTCGTTATTTGGTAATGGAATGATACTGCCTATGGAACGTTTTAATTGATGTCCTCCTGATTTCTGGATGGTTATTACTCGTACTGATCCATCAGTTGCAGGATGAATGTCGGCAACTCTCGCTAATGGCCATTTACTAGGATTAATGTTTTCTTCTTTGCTTAGCACCAGGTCACCAACTTTTATATTCTCCACCGGTTTTTTCCATTTGTTTCTTTGCTGCAATCCATGAAGGTAGTCTGAGCTCCATGATTTCCAAAAATCTTGCTTGATTTTTTGGATCAATCTCCAGCGATTTGACAGATTTGTAGATATTGGTGTGCTGATTGGGTCCGGTGGTGAGATTATCTCTCTTCCTATCAGGAAATGGCTTGGTGTCAATGCACTGGTGTCTTCAATATTGTTGCCTTGTGGGCACAGAGGACGTGAGTTTAAGCAGGCTTCTATTTGGCAAAGCAAAGTTGTTAATTCTTCGAATGTTAGAGTAGCGTTGCCAATGGTTCTCTTCAGATGATGCTTCATTGATTTTACTCCTGCTTCCCATATTCCTCCGAAGTGTGGGGCTACTGGGGGGATGAAGTGCCATTGAGTACCAATGGTGGATAAATTTTCTTGGATAACTGGGCCTTCCATTGCTTGACGGATTTCCTTGTCCAAGACCTTCCTTGCTCCAACGAAATTCGTTCCGTTGTCGCTATAAAGATGTGCACAGCGTCCTCTTCGGGCGATGAACCTCCTGAAGACTGCTAGGAAGCTGTTAGTTGTCATGTCGCTGACAGCTTCTAAGTGTATTGCCTTGGTTGATAGACAGACAAAAACAGCAATGTATCCCTTGGATGATGAATGCCCTCTTCCTTTAGATGTTCGGATTTGTATTGGACCGGCATAGTCCACTCCTGAATGGAAGAATGGCGGGGTTGAATTAACTCTTGATGGTGGAAGATTCCCCATTAATTGCTGGGCTGCCTCTGCCTTGAATCGGATGCATCGAAAGCATTTCTTGATGCTGGAACTGACGGCTTTCTTTGCGTTGATGATCCAATATTTTCTTCGGGCATAGGACAGTGTGAGCTGAGTGCCACCGTGTAAGGTGCGTAAATGTGCCTCATGGATTATTAATTTGGAAATATGATCGGAATAAGGAAGGATAATTGGGTGTTTTTCGTGGTAGGATAGGTTCGAATTTTCTAGTCTTCCTCCAACACGTACGATTCCATGTTGATCGATGAATGGATTGAGATTTGCGAGTTTGTTGTTGGAGTCCACACATTTTCTCTTTTGGAGTTGAGATCCTGTTGCCTTCAAAATAGGATCACTTCCTTGGACGACCTTGATGAGTGTGAGGATGGTGTCTTCCATTTCTTTAACTGATAGACATCCTGGTTGAATGGGAAGACGCCTACACTTGTTGATGAATCTTCGGCAATAGGACACAACTCGTACCATTCTTGTCAGAGACGAGAAGCGATGAATAATCTCGTTCTCGTCTTGATGAACTGTGGCTTGATGCACAGTGTAACCTTTTGCTTCTTCATTGGTTGTGGCGGTGTCTGGTTGGCACGGCCATAACTCTTTGTTAATTAACCAACTTGGACCATCCCACCATAGTTTATGTTCCTTTAATTTCCCTGGACTAGTACCTCTGGAGATGACGTCTGCAGGATTTTCTTCTGACTTGACGTGGTTCCAATGTTGGGCCGGACTCAGGTGGTTGATTTCGGCTACGCGGTTGGCGACGAATGTCTTCCATCTTACTGGATCTCCCTTAATCCAACCTAGTGTGACCATGGAATCGGTCCAGGCGAAGATAGATACCTTAGGAATGTCCAGTGCTGTAATTACGCGTTGTAATAGATTAGAAAGTAGTACTGCTGCGCAGAGTTCTAGTCTGGGTAGGGTTGCCTTTGCTCGAGCTGGTGCCACCTTGGATTTGGCTATTAATAATGATACTTTGGATTGGCCTGATGACGTGATGACTCTGGAGTAGACCACGGCTCCAATAGCTCTTTCGGAAGCGTCACAGAATCCATGTAGTTCCATTTGGGCTTCCCTTTTGGTAAAAAGCCACCTTGGCAAAGTAATTTCTTCTACTGATTTGAGTTGAGATTTAAATGTTTCCCATTTGCCTTGGATACATTCTGAGACTGGGTCGTCCCACTTGACATTTTCGAGCCATAGCTCTTGGATGAGTAGTTTAGCAGTGATGATGATGGGTGCTAACCAACCCAAAGGGTCGAAAATTTTAGCGACTTCGGATAATATGCTGCGTTTCGTGGATCCCTTTTGCTTCACATCCACCTTGAAGCAAAACACGTCTTCATATGGAGACCAGTGAACGCCCAATGACTTCTTTAAGCCGTCCTCACTTATTTCGAGGTAGGTTTGCTCCTTCAATTCTTCGGGTAGTTCTTGTATGATGGCTAATTCATTACTGCACCATTTATGTAGGGTAAAGCCTCCACGTTTTAATAAGGAAATTAACTGACCTTGCTGCTTGATTGCTTCTTCTAAAGTGTCGGCTCCGGAGAGTACATCGTCCACATAGAAATCTCTCTTCACAACTTCCGCTGCTAATGGAAAAGAAGATTTTTCGTCCTCTGCTAATTGGTGCAAGGTTCGGATGGCCAGATAGGGAGCTGATGCGGTTCCATACGTGACGGTGCATAACCTGTATTCCCTGATTGGCTGTGATTGATCGAATCTCCATAAGATTCGTTGATACTCCTGGTCTTGGCTGTCCATCTTGATTTGTCGGTACATTTTCTCAATGTCCGCAGAGAAGACGACCTTGTGAGTTCTCCATCGGAGTAGAATGTCGACCAGTTCTTGCTGAAGTTTCGGTCCAGCATACATGACTTCGTTTAAGGACTTTCCATAAGATGCCTTGTTCGAAGCGTCGAAGACGACACGGAGCTTCGTTGATGAACTTGCTTCTCGAATTACGCCGTGGTGTGGGATGTAATACTTGCCATTGTTTTCTTGCTTCTTTTCTACTCTTTCCATATGTCCTAGATCTAGATATTCTTGCATGAATTTCTTGTATTGGATTTCTAGATCTTGGTCTTGTCTCAGCTTCTTTTCCAGATGTAGTAATCTTGCCAATGCCGAAGGTTTGGATTTTCCCATGCTCTCTGGAGTTTGCTTAAATGGAATCTTGACTATGTATCTGCCATCCTGGTCTCGTTGCACTGTGTCTGTGAATTTATTCTCACATACCTGGTCGTCTGGGGAAATTTTTCGTTTAGTGG